>JAQFVV010011454.1:0-20319 GCA_028023455.1 Epiperipatus broadwayi | reverse complement strand
ATTACAGACTATAAACATGAATTGCACGGGGGTATAGGGGAGATTAATAATGTATTGAAACCAGAGAAAGTCAATTTTGTTTTTTTTAGTATTTTCTTATCGCTTTTATTTTGCAAAAAACTAATTGATAATTTTTAAAGTATTTTTGCAAAAGAAGGTGTTAAAATATAATAATTTAGAAACTTTGTGGAAATGATTTTCTAATTTTTAAAGTACTTACCAGTCGTATTTTATCTAAAAATTTAACCTAAACTTCGCAATAAAAAATGGATATACTGTGAAATAAAATGGATAGAAATTGTAATACTGTAAAAATGTTTGGAATATTTATTGATACAGCTTTATTAATATTTCACCAAAGAACTGTTCTGGTACATAAAAACCACAGCTCGGATATTATACGGAGTCTAAAAAAAAAAATGTATTGAAACATATTATTTATAAGCTCATTCATGATTTATTTTAAAATAGTATTAAGAATAAATCAGATATTTCAAGAATTTATTTTATAATAAATTAGAAAAAAGGAGGAAATGTTATATACTTTCTGAAGGTAAATATTTTTTTAAAAATATTTTTAAAGAATTAAATAAAGAACCCAGGAAAATATGTTACAAAAGCGTTTTTGATATTAAAATATCCGTTCTTCGAATTATTTAAAATGTACTTGGAAAAGATTTGTTCAAAAGTACTTGAAGTTTTTATTTTAAAAGAGATTTATAAAAAATACCAAATGAAAGTTTAAATGTATCAAGAAGGAAACATAGATAAAAAGTGAACACATAGATGAATAAAAAAATGGATCCATGGAGATACAAATAGTACTTAAAAGTTTATCGAATATTTTTAAAGTTAAATTAGATGGATTGATGCATCGGATACACAGAGAATATTGGTAGAGAAGATTAAGAAGCTTCACGGGATTAATTAATATTATGATTTAATAATTATCATTCTAAATACTAAAACCAAGGATTATTTTCTATAAATTTTACTAAATGGATTAATAATTATTTTTTACTTTAAACTTTAACACGCTTGGGGGAGAACATTTTTTAAAAACTTTAGAGAAAATAATAAGCATTTTGGACTTATCAGGAACTGTCATCAAGAAAATATTTAACTATAGTTTTGATTTCTTTTATTTTGTTAACCTAGTTTAAATCTAAATTTTTATATAAGATTAGGAAAAACATAAAAACATTAATTTATTAATATCAAAATTTTATAATATAACAATCTAATAATTTAGCCAAAAATATTTTAATATAAAGTGTATGGGTATGATTTTTTTTTTATATCTGCAATGCTCAAGTGGATAAAGGAAGTCTACTGAACACGATGACTAGATAAAGGTTATTGGTAATAATAATAACTATTGATAATTTATAATGTATGCTTTTTTTTTGTTTTCTTTAGATCATCCATAAATTGGAAGAATGAAGTGTAAAAGTTTTTTACTTATATGTACCGCATTTCATACAACATTTTAAAAACCATTATGAGATAGGATTGATTTGAAAATATGCATACGACAATTTTTTTTTTATTAGTGATATAATCCAACATATAACAAATAGTTATGTGATTCTTTTAAAATTTTCATGTTAGGATATTCAAATATTGTCTAAGTAGATTATATATGATTAAACATACAGAGCAATGAAGTAAGCAACTTTTCTTATGGAATCGTAAGATTGTTTAACTATTAATGAATTTTATTTATTGTTTTTGTAAATGCAGATAGTTATTTATCGATGTAAAATGTAGAAAAATCTTGAGAAATAATGTTGAGATAGTAGCTAAAGCAATTAGTGAACAGAAACCAAGATGATGTTTTTAAAAAATAGATGTTATATGAATGAAAATAATATTTAGTTTTGATGGGAATATTTGCATAGTTAACAAAGCCCTATGAATTTATACACATTTCCATTTGGACAGTGTTTATACTTTTTAAATATTGGATGTTCTTACTAAAGCTGAAGAAATAGCTTTAACATCGTCTCCTGCACTAGGAGTATATTAGGTAGATAAATGTTATACCTCTTCACACTGTACCATGATTTTGAGATATGTTAAGAGTAATACTCTAGCTTTCTTCCTAAATTCTATGCATCTGTTTTCACTATCTTTTTCCATGTAACTGCATCATTTAGTAAGATATGTTTAAGAGAAATGATAAATAATTTAGAACTTATGTTATGCTATTGTTTTGTATACGATTGGTTTATTTGCTTAGAAGGAATAGGACATTATAACTTAAGAATGAAGATCCAAAGTATCCTAAGGAAAGAAAAAGAATCATAGAAGATATATTTTGAATTTTATTTCGCGAATGAAATATAATTTTTTTTTTAAATAAAGTATCTAAACAAAGATATTTTCTTTAAAGTGATAATAATTTTTAAAATGCTTTAGTATTATTTTTTTTTTAAAAAAGAGAAAAATAAGTATTGCATATTTTTAAAATACAATAGTACAAAGTAAATTATGTAAACAATATGCATAGTATATTTTTGTTTATTAATTAACAGACATATATTGATGATTACATTTATATCATACTAAAAGTAAGGCTTAAAGAAAGAATATATTATGATTAGTAAACATTGTGTGATAAACACTAAAATCTAGTACTGAATTTTTGGATAAATTTTGTGTAACATCTTTGACTTTGCAAGATGAAATTTTTTTTAATATTTTGAGAAATCCATACTCATTATAAAATTTTTGTTTCTATAGAATGTTTCTCTTAAGTATGAATTTTTAAAATAAGATAGTTTAATAATATTAAGGATAAAATGCTGTTGCTAATAAAGTAAAAGATAAATATATTTGTAATAAGTTAATCATAATGAGAAACCAAATAGTAACATTTTTTAAAATTTTATCCTAAATCTAAATAAAGATATAATTGAAATATAAATTTTTTTTTTTTATAATCTGGTAGATCAAACTGTAAACTAAAAGTTAAAGGGGATATCCACTGTAAATAGTGTAAATAAATTGTTTATTTATTTGTTGTTAGTAATAAACTTTGTTAAATTTTGTTATTTAAAAAATTTTTGTGTCCGGAAGTTATTTATTTCTCCCAAGATCGGCTGCATGAAATCATGATATATGCATAATAATCGAACAAATATATAATTTTGCACAAAAAGATAAATAGAAAATTATTTTAAGAATTTTAAATATTTTATTGGTATTCATTATAATTAAATAATCATAATCTTACATTATTTTATTGGTTCATAAATCAGTTATCACAATATTATATTAAGGTATATGCTATCAGTTTCCACACATATTTTGTTTATCAGATTATCATATGCTACCACTTATTTATTATATTATTACATGAAGGTAAAAGATTATATAAAATTATTTTTATTATTTTATTATGGTAATAAAAAATATAACGAAAAGAGAAGATATCGCAGTAATAATTAAACAATGAAGAATATTATTATTGTTATTTATTATTATTAGTTTAAGTGTAGTAGATTATGACATAAAATCCCTTCTCATATTTTACTACCGTATTTTTTAATTAACTTAGAATAAACTTTATGAACCCTGAGATTATTTTATTGAGCTAGATTATTAAATAGAAGATTAAGATTTAATTATTGGTTTAATCTTAGTGAGTAGAAGTTATTAAAGTCATAAGAATACTATGAGTTTGTTATTTGAAATAGTAATAAGAGGGGGATAGTGTTCTTGATGCCATTGAGGTAGTATCCTGTGGGATATTGGCTCGAAAATGTAATCTATCTTGTCACCTGTATTTTCACTTCAAGTCTCATGAAAATATTAAATATTTATTTAATATATTTTTTATAAATTGGAACCTTATTCGAATTTTAAATTTGAGCTAGTGGAATATTTTAATGTTGAATATTTTAGTTATTAATTATTAACTGAGATGAGAAGCCCATTTTATTTTATATCATATTTTATCTGGGAAGTGAGGGATTCATGAGAGCAAAGGTTGGAATATATATATATATATAATAAAATACAGTTTGGTACTAAATTTATACAACTGTTTAATTTTACATTGCAAAAAAATTCGAAATATACGATAAACTTTATAATCCCTTAAAAAATGAAGTTTTAATTTAAGCTAATAACTTTTTGCATTGCTTCCATCATTTCTTACCAATCCATCATTTTTAACGTTACTTAAATCCATTATATTAAATGAGAACAAAATAATATAAATGAAAGTGTCAGTTTTATTTGTATATATACAATGCAATGTTTATTTACTCTTTTACTAAGCATTAAAAGTGGGATAGAAATGATCTATATCCTGCATGGAAATGGTGTAGTGAAAGTTACTGAGATATCAGCAAGTAAAAACTCACTATATATATTGCCACACACAGCAAGCTAGAGTAATCAATGGATGACAGAAGGCTTGTGCATAAAATCCCTATCTAGTGTGCCTACTCATCCAATATCCCACAGACTAGTTTGTAACAACAGTTAACATACACAAGCATAAGAGGAGGTGGTAATAAGATATTTATTGGCTTAAGTCAAAGAAGACATAGAATATATATATATATATATATATATATATATATATATATATATATATATATATATATATATATATATATATATATCTTATTGAACTAATGAAGATTATTTATGAAATCTATCATAGTGAAGATAGGAAGTTAGACGTCTGAAATTTTACAATGTTCAAGAATGTTTGCAATATTGGAAAGGTGAGATGAGGGATTTTTGATTACCAAAAAAATTCTATATTTATTTTTTTAAAAAAAAAAGAAAAAGTTTATGTGAAGTTATTGAATGAGAAAAAAAAAGAAAAATGTGGTGAATTGATAGGAATGAATAGTAACTCAATTTTAGGTTCATTATTTATGAGATAAAAAACTTCTGTTATTAAGTAAACATTTAAAAAATTAAAATTATTAGAGTAGTAAACTGTACTTCTTTAGACCTGTTAAATTGAAGTAACGCAAATCCAAATTGTAACCCATTTGCTAAGCATTTCTTGGAAATGAATTCTTTAACTCTTTAAGATTTTAGATATAAATTGATAAAAAAATGCATATTTTTACTACATATTATTAATACTTTTTACTTTTTTAGACATACTCTTGTGTTGATTATTAGGTTTGACAATATTTCTCAGATATTCTGGGATTATTTAACAAATAGTCTGGCTTTGTCTTCATGAACAAAATTTTTATTCATATTTGATAAAGTAGACACATAGTCCATTTCTTGATGATTAAACTACTATAATTAAAATAAACAATCTTAAGATTTTGATTATGAATTTAGATTACTTCAGGTAAACATGCCAAATAAATTAAAGTTACAAAAACTATTTGGTTTGATATAGTGTGACATTTCTTAGAAGACCAGTGTATCCCTACATTCTCTGGACAAAGACTAGAAGAAGACATACTTTATTTTTTTAATAAATATAGTATAGCAAAAGTGATCCAGTAATATAATATAAACAAAATTATTTGTATTTTTACTTGATTCCTATTTTAATCTAAATTAAAAGAATATTAACTTTGGTGTTGTTCAGTTTTTAATTCCTAAACTGTAGATGTCTATTTATGAATACATTTGTAAATAATGGATAATAAAATGATATTATTGATTATATTATTATGGTTCAGGAAACAAAATTAATATATCTGAATACATAATATAATTTTGGTTCATTTATTTGTAAAATATAATCTTTAGAGCTTCAATGAAATTTTCTACAGTTATGCAGTTAAATGTAAAAAAAATATTTTCAAATAGGATAAAAATATATTTTTATTTAATTGAATAATCCTTTTCCATATTTTAAAACCTTTACATCCACTGGTATTTAGTTTTAAACTTGTCTATGAATATTAGAAATCATGTATAATAAGAAATTTCACATTATATACATGTTAAGCACTATATATATATATATATATATATATATATATATATATATATATATATATATATATATATATATATATATATATATATATATAAATGAAAACCATAAAACAATACAATACTAAATGTATTATATAGTGTAACATTTTCTATATGTGGAAAAGCCATAATTTATCTCCGTGTTTTCATAAGTAAAGTCTTTTTTTGTGTGTTTTTTTACCAAGTTTACTGATATGAAACAGAAACCTTCCAATCTCTTTCCGTTTCACCATCAATCTAATGACCTACTTGTCTGAACTAGTTTCGAACCTAGTTTAAATGTAAAAATGTTATATATAAGTCGAGTGGTAAAACTTTGTTATCATGGCTGCTTGAATGGCATCATCCATTTACATACGAAAGTACGCTATAATTAGACCGATTGATAAAATTATAGCGTAGAAATGCTCATAATTTATTATAAAATGTTTTATTAATTTATAAGTCAAATTCTAAATTTTAATTTTATATTTTATTCATATGTGGATGGATAATTTAAACCTTGGAATGATGGCATAATGATTTGTACATATAATATTTAAGATTAAATAAAAATAATGTAAAATTTTTTTTTTAAATACATTTACATGTTTTCTGATTTAATGTTTTATAGATATAACTGAAACTAAAGTATTTTATAAGATCTGTCAAATTTTCTTTTTTAAACAAGCAATATAAAAAAAATGTTAAAAAGTTATTTATATAAAGTTAAAATAAAAAATCATCAGTTTTATAATTAAAAATGGGAATCTTGTGTAAACAAAGAAATCAATTAGAAGTGACTGCACCTGGGGTAAAAGTAAAAATCTAGTTTACTCGATTGAATTTGTTTGGCAACAAAAGAATTTATCATTAAATCAGAATACCGTTACTATCTGCTAAGCCTTAAAATTTATAAAACCTAAAAAAGAAATTTAAATTAATGAAATTGAAATCAAAATTTTATAATTTATATATTTTAATTAAAAATTTTTTTTAAAGTAAATGAAATATAACACCTCAGAGACTTTATCAGTAGAAGAAAATCAAATTATATGACACGATTTTGTTTAATTAAAAGTCAATTGGTCCTGAGGCAAACGAAATTCCAAAAAAGGTGTTAAGGATTGGGGAAAATATATAAATGGGCTAATTTTAAAATGGGAAAATAGACTCCATCTTGCTTTTGAAGAGCTGTACTACCAGAAGCTGAAATTTTGTTAAATTTGCTATGTCTTGCTAGTCAGGGAAAAAATTTGCTGCTGTTCCTGTGATGGAATGCCAAAGTTCGATCCATCCACAGCCGAAGCAACAACCAATGTTACCTAACAAGCTTATAACAAATAGAAGATGTCGTAAGCTGCTAACAAGAGCTTATCACAAATAGAAGATGCTGTAAGCCACTAAAAAGGACTTGCCTTCATTCCAATTTCAGTCCAGCTACAGGAACACCATTTTTAAATCATCTCCCAACTAATTAGAAGATGTCATAAGCTGCCAAAGAACTCACCTTCATTCCAGCTTGAGTATCTTCTGGTCAGCTATAGGGAGAACTGTTTTAATATTATTAAAATCGCAGAGCTCTGTGTAAAATTCAAAATGATCATTATTTCTTCAAAATCAGGTTAGCAAACTATATTATGGTAAACTCTCTAAATTCTTTTCTAAATAATATTTGAATTCTATAAAATGAAATGCTCTGTTAATTCTTTCTTTATTCATTCAATATTTTGCTATATAACTTAATCACTGCAGTTATATTTACTTTTTCTTTTGCTTATTTTAATTATTATTAATTATGCCTATGTTTTGAAATGCCGTGCATTTATTTACAGAATGTTTTAAAGATATAATTTAAAATCTTCTGTATTATTATTTATTATAGCATCATTTAGTACGCTGTTTCGAAACCCTATTTTATAAATAGTGGTGACCCTTTTGTGTTTTTGTTGTTATTTTGATCATTTTATTAAACAATGAATGTAAATATAAAATGTGGCTCATAAATCCAAATTTGCAACCTTTAATTTATTATGTTACTAAAAATTAAAACTAGGCTGGAGTGTAATTAGAAATATCTTTTTCTTATTAAAGTATTTGTAAGTCTCTTAAATATACTCTTCCCTAGTAAGAATTTATTGATTCTATAGATAATTAAGAGATTGAACGGGATAAAGTAAAGTTTATATATATGTTTTACCATCTGTAGCATATATATATTTCTCACCTACAAAAGAGTTGGCTCTTTTGATTAAGCTGATCAACTAGTGTTTATTTAATGTATGATATTTAATTTATAATATACTTCGGCTTAGCGGATGTAAAATTTTATTAATATTTTATCATTGTTGCCGTTTTTATATATATATATATATATATATTAGATGGAGCATGGTAAGTCCAGCCCATCTTTTTTTCTTTTTTAGAGTAGTGCAGTAGCTAAGACTGAGATAAAGGGCCAGATTAAGCAATACAAGTCCCCCCGCCTCTTCATGAACCAAATAAAGGCTCCCTTTTAGCAGCATGATGACCAGTTATTGGGTAAACTGGTGTTGGTCATGAAAACCCTAAAACTATTTGTCTATCTTGCAGAGCAACTTTATTTCTATATTTTACTTGTGCATATCATATTAGTAAAATCTTTGTAGCACAACTCTTCCTCTCTAATATTCAGTCTTCGAGCAGCATTGATCAAAAATATTCTTGAGAGAAACCCGTTCGAGTCTAAAGCTATCTTGGACACTTCTATAGCCCATATTTAATATATAAATTTTGTCATAATCGGTTGTATTATTAAGTTTCACTCCAGACTTGGTTTGATTACATGTATAATCACCACTCAAACTGATGATAAAACGGCATAACTAATAAATAAATGTAGTGATCTATTATATAGCATAATATTTAGCTTCATTAAATTTGAGCCACAAATTTATTTAACCCAAATATCAATTATTTGTTTAATAAATAAAATGCCCTGCATGCAATATCCAATGCTAAATAATGGGTTATATCCAAATATGTATGAAATTCTCAATAAATATATTTATAATTCATCATATATCAGTTTCTGCCTCATTATTAAATCAATCCAATTCATTAATTGATCATAGCTATTCATTAGTAAAGCCCCTATTAATTAAATATATTAGATTTTAAGTCCATGAGTCTTTTTGTTTTCTCCGATTTGATAGTGAGCCGGATTAAGAATTAATTCTTGTGTGCCAATCAATGTTATGTTATCCATTAGGTGTTTGATTTGGAGCTTTAGAGAGTGGGTTCGAATCCAGGGATAGTCCCCACATAAATCTTGGGCTTGACTGGGGTTTGAAGTACATTTTGTGAGTTCCAGCTTAGGTTAGATGGATAAACATGTTTTGACTGGTACAATATATATACATTTTTTATTTTATTTTAATATTATTATATTCTTATCATTATGTCAGTGTGCCAGAGGTAATTTCATTGCTATTGTTATTTTAATGGGTTTATGCTCAGGAATGTGTTAGTATTTCCACACATTCCCTCCAAGTTAAAATTTTTATACATTTCATTAGATGCTGGCTTATTAAATTTTACATTATTTTATCTGTTGGAGAATATTCATCTCTTACATTTAATTCTATTACAAGGTTTATGAATGTTTCAGTCGGTCATTGGCTAAGTACAGTTTTAAAAGTGTTTATCGGAAGTCTAAGTATGTTTATAACTATTACAATATAGTAGCCTACCATTATATACCAATTAAATTGTGTATTTATCTGCTTCATATTACTATACTTTAACTTTACTTTGCATTACATCTACTTTATTTATTTAAATTTTATATTTAGTATATATGCGTGTATTTTGTTATTGATTGCCAGCAATTTTATCGTGCTCATCTTTAAATAATTTAATAGTTGTTTGACTAACTGCTATTGTTGGTTACAGAGATTGCTTATTGTTTTGATAATTTTATGCATATATAAATTTAGTCATCTTATTAGTCTTAAGTTTTTATCTTGCCATTCTTTGAGTATGGAGATGTTTGTCTTAGAATATTAGGCTTGTTTTATAATAATTTATTGTTCCCTTGTGGGATCGAGAAGCTCTTCCCATGGTTTACATTTATTCCAAGAGTTGATAGTACCTTGTATTTTTGTGATAGTTATCACTTCTCATTATTATTAAAGGTACCTAGATCCCTTGAGAGGATAATATATATTTTGTTATATCTTTTTACATTTCCAGATAAGCTGTACCAAAGTCCAGGCAACCTTTTTTGCCTCAGATATAGATGTTTGAAAGTCAACATTCTTATTGATATTTTCTTGCTCTGTGAAAACTATGTTTTGCCTATCTCTAATGTTAAACTTTTATATTTTCCTTCATACTAGGTGAGTTATCTTTCTATTAAAATTGATATGGAAAATGATTAATAAAGCTTATAAAGAGTTAAGTTTTCAGGTTGCACTATGTACAGTGCTTTGTAAGGGGACATAACAATGTATATATTGTGTTGCTGTGTCATTTCGCCAACCACAAGTAAACCAACAATATATTTATATCTTTTGAACATTTAATATTTAGCACTTGAAACATTTAAATTAATAAATATACATCTTATGTAGCTGTATATCCATCTAGACCACCTCATCGATGGGGGATTTGTAAGTCATTTAATATTTAAAATATTAATATTATGTGGACAGTAATTTGGTATGATTTAATGTATCATAAACTTCAGTAAAATGGCCCATTTTTTTATTTAAAAATTTATGTAGAAGTTTAAATAGTTGCTAGGTAACTTTAGTTAAGTTGTCTAAATCTAATAATTATTGATATTCTACCAGTCTACTTATTTCAAACCCAGCTAGTGTATAATGCAATGTTAATCCAGTTGTCTAGATTCTATAATTACTAGTATTATATTAGTTTATTATTTAATTAAAGCTTAGTTAATTTTAATATAGCCCAATAGTAAAGCTAATCTTGCCTTTTTAAGGCTATATCTAAAAGTTACTTAACAAACGTGTATTTTAAATTAAATTATGGCTCATTTTAGTATAAGTTATAGTGTTAGAGTTACTTATTTCAAATTTTTAATTGATTTTATGATATAGTCAGAAAAAAAAAATAATTTTATTGTTAAACCGATATCTCCCTGTTGGGAATATTTGATATATAACCAACCAAAGATTTGTATTTGAACCTTAGTAAATTTGTTAATAAAGGTCTGGATGTATGTGCCAACTGATTTAAATTATTTGTTAACAGTGCTTATGTCAGCAAGTAATTCCAATGTTTAATGTAAATAAAAAGTTTGTAGATATTATTTTTATAATTAATCATTAATAAATTTAATTGTTATTGTTTTAAAAAAGTAGTTATTTTCTGTTTTTTATATGTCATTTGTCTTGGGTTCACCAAGATTTATGAGTCCATTAAAGTTATAAGTGTACATACTTGCAGGAAGATCAGCAAATTCTAATTTCTATTAGAAATCTGGGTAATAGATAACCAAATTTTGCAGTTCCAAAACTTGACATTTCCAATAAGAATTTTTACAGAAAATTCTCAATTCCAAAGATTGGAATTGCATATAAGAGAAATTAAAATTGCATATTTTGAGATAAATTGAGATTAGTATGCAATTTGGTGAAGATTATTCATGTTATCTTCAGACTGCACTCATTATTAATCATTTCTTTATAATTTGAAGTTATAATCATTACACTTTATAATGTAGTTTGTGTTGTCCATGGAATAATAGAAAGATATAAAATGTACTCTTTTCTTCTATTGTTTTTTGATCAATATCCTGGATAAATGGCTATGATTATTCTGCATTTAGTATATTTTATTATGCAATTATTTAACAAGTTAAATATTTCTTTGTATAATTACTTCTGTTGTGTCATAATATTAGGAAACACATTCTTATAAAAAAAGTATTTGCCTCCTATAGTCTCCCCAGGATATCAGTCATTTATTGGCAACCAGTAATTAAAGAATTCCTAAGAAATATTTAGAACCCTGAGATGATCATTATTGTTATTATATTCATATTATTGAATAAGTCATTCATTTAAATTACATTACTGTTGTAGTTAAAAATACTTTAATTATTCTATATGCTATTAGAAAAGTACACTGTATTTTATTCTTACTCTGCAAGAATAGAGTATTTTAATTCATGCTTTTTTTGACATTCTGATATGACAAATATTAAATATTAAGATATTTTGAGATGAAGATTGGTATAAGATGTTTCTGTTGGTGCAAATAACTTAATCAGAGAATATATTTTGATGGAGAGGAATTCAGAACTTAAGGTGTTTTATAAATAAGAAGTCACCATTTACATGATATGGGATTGTGCACCAGATGAATTTCCTTCTTACTGCACTTTTATGCATTCCATCCCAATCACCATTAGCATTAGAAGTAGCCTATCTCTATATTGAAAATGTTGTAGATTGAGTCACATTGCTTCTCAATGTAGTAATTGTGATTACAACAAATATAGCTACATCAATAAACTGAATCAACTGTGCAGTAAAGATTATAGTTAAATGTTGTATCTTTAAAACTTCACCTACTTCAGAAATGAGCACACAAATATAAGCCTGAAGTGTGCTAACCTTATTATGTCTACTGACAGTCTTTATTTGAATTGCTACATTTTTATTTACCATTGTCAAACTTCCTCCACTCAGAACTTTGACGCCATCCATTTCAGATAATTGCAATAATGATTATTACCAATCATTTTCGAAACTAGAGATTATCTCTAGCACAGATATGAACTTTAAACCTCAGTTAAAGATTAATATATCTGATTTTTATTTTGCTTTACACACATGGAAATATTAACTTCTTCTTTCCCATGTGTAATATCTTATAGATATAAGAAACACCTCCATACTTCCCCATTCTTTTAAATTCACTTAAATAAAGGTATAATAAAAGACACGAGGAAATGACATCTTGGGGGTCATTTGTCTTTTATTATATATTTATTTAAGTGAATTTAAAACAATGGGGAAGTATGGAAGTGTTTAGTATATCTATAAAATATTATACATGGGAAAGATAAAGGTTAATAACTCCGTGTGTGTGTAAAATAAAATAAAAATCAGATATATTAATCTTTAACTGAGGTTTAAAAGTATATATCTGTGCTAGAGATAATCTCTAGTTTCGAAAATAATTGGTAATAATTTATTATTGTATTTATCTGAAATGGATTGTGTCAACGTTGTGAGTGAAGGAAGTTTGACAATGTTAAATAAAAATGTAGCAATTTTCTCACGATAAATACTTTTCATATAATAAAAATATATATGAGAAATAATGACCTGGACCAACTGATGAGTGCTGAAACTGGTTCAGCAGGAAATGCATCTTGGGGGTCATTTGTCTTTTATTATATCTTTTAAATTTAAAAGAATGGGGAGTATGGAGGTGTTTGTTATATCTATTTATTTGAAAGAAAATAAGAATACAAATAAACTAAAAAGAGCAATAGTATCAAAACAAATGCTTCAAGCAAATCAATAACTCTGAAATCCAATTCCAAGAGTCATTGATGTAAGTACACTCTCACAAAACCATGGACTAATCTGAAATTGATAAATAGAATTTAGGTATTTCCCAAACCATTGACTGAACTAAGATTGAGATACAGGATTTTTTTCTGATCTCCCACTAATAAGATAAAAACCATGCGTGATGTAACTGATCAAATCCCCTTCAGCTTCTGAGAAAAATTAAATCAAAATATTTGATTCAAACATTAAACATGCCCAACAAAAAACAACCTAACTCAAATACATAATATGAGCAATATAAACATTGCTACCATCAATCCTTGTGTCTAAATTTACATAAAAGAATTACACAGCTAATCCAATTTATAAAGCAATGACCATTGTGACTTATTCATTCAGACAGAAGCAAAAATTGCATCATCAACTCAACTAGTTACAATTAATACTCTAAATAAAGACTATATTTTCATATCTAAACTAAACATTAGACCAATACAAAGTATAAGAGTTTAGTTAAGTACAAAATTTCATTAATAAAAGTAAACATAGAACATATATCTATTAATACAATTATCCTTTTCTTTAACACACATAAATCTCTGTTTTGAATCTATTCTTATAAATCTAACAACAGACCCAATCCATGCTCATTGTCATACATGTATATTATTTAAGCTATTATGTATCAGCTTGTCATTAAGCTTAAATAATATACATGTATAACAATGAGCATGGATGGGTCTGTTGTTAGATATAAGAACAGATTCCAAAACAGAGATTATGTGTATTAAAAAACAGCATAAAATATTTTATTGGAGGACTTCTAATCACCTTTTTTTGAAAGTTTACTAAATTATTTATCTCAGTTTTGAAATTATGGCATATCATAACATATCAATTAAAATAAAATAAAATAAAATAAAATAGGCATAACAGGAAATTAGAAAAGTTAAATAATAACAAATTACAGTTATACATATCAATATATCACATGATCACCATCTCTATACTAGCACATAATTAGTATAAACAAAGGCAGGAAACTCTCCATACAGTAGTACCACCCTGTATAAATAAATAGTTAATAGATGCCCAGAAGGATTGTAATCAAATCCTAACACTCTAGTGCCTACTCATCAATATCCCCAGACTAGTTTCTGGCTTGTGGCCATCATCATTGAGGCCTTTGTATCCTGAGAGCACTGCACCTACATCTTAGGATCTAATGCAACCCTCCAGCAGCCACCTTTTAACTCACTTTACTACAAAAATTAGAATAAGTTGAAAACACCAGCTAATATTTTCAATTTAAGCTCAGTAGCTTACATAGTCATATGGGTCTATGAACTCAATAATTCCAGCACCCAAAGTAGAGTTAAGGTGGTTGCTGAAGAAATTCTGTCGTCTAAGGTGGAGTGCAGTGTGTCCATTCAAGGCTCCTCACTGATGACAGACCACAAGCCAGAAACAGTCCTGGATATTGGATGAGTAGGAACTAGATAGGGATTTTATGCAAGCATCGAGAAAATCCATTGTTCTCTGTTTAAACAGGGTGGCACTACTGTATGGAAGTTTGCCTTTGACATCAATATATCCAAACACAAAACCTAAAGATGTAATCAAGACATCATTATTACTAAACAAATATCTTACATATATTTGAAATAACTTATGTTGTGGTGACTTCAGTTGTTTTTATAATGAATTACCATCCATAATACAATCTAAACTTAACCAACTTGCCTTGCTACCACTTCCATTTTTGTATTTTTTTGTGAAATTTTTAATTCATTTATATTAGTGCAATGTTCATATCTCGTTAATCTTTTTTTTGCTCTTAATTCCATTTCAAAACTTCTATCTTGGTGTTTGTTTTTAGACTGTAAGCTTATGACTGTCCAAATTATACATATTCAAGAAACAACACCCTGAACTATAAGTTATTATAAGTTTATGTAAAGTGACAGGTTTCTATAAATTTAAATATACTTTTTTAATACAATAATATCATCAACTCTAATCTTTTCTCCAGTTAAAACTTAGTTAGTTTCCACAAAAATATGATCAACTATTGCTCCAACTTTGATAATGTAAAGTAATCATTCAAATAACTCAGTAAAATAGCATATTGAACACATAGATCTCTCAAATAAATGATGTAAAGCTCTTATTTATAAACTGAAAAATGAAATTGATTAATCAGAATGCAATAAGACATAGGTTACAAAAAATAATGTGATCTTTCCAAAAGCTCACTAGAACAACTGTAAATTATGCAAAATCAATTTCACCTCAATATTGAATTTATTTCTATTTTATTAAATGATGAAATTATTTTTCTCACATCAATGTTGGCATGGGAAATTCTTGAAGACATCTAAAATCTAGTCTAAAAGCAATATAAATATCTGGAATTTAGAAAAGAGTTAATAACATGAGTTTTTTTCATTTTTTTCTTCTTATTAATATTTTAATATAGTTACAAGAGCTATTAACTTATTAAAATTATTTTGATATTAAAAGTGAGTGAAAAGAAATGTAACTGAAATGTTAATTTGAATTGTGAATTATATATCATAAGTATAAATACATGTCATTATATACTATTTTTACATTGGAAATGTCTGCCAGCAATATTGAAATCATTAATAGTGAATTTTAATCTATTTGTAAATATTGCTAATTTTCAATAAAATATATGCTGTTGCTGCTTATTAGTGATCTAATAATATTCTTAAATATATTTCATTTTTTCTAATATGTCATTAGATTAATAACAAAGTCTGAAACAACAAATGTAATATAATCTATTTAATTATAAAGATTATACGATTCATGGATTCATGGATTTTATTTTAGAGTCAAACAAAGTTGGGATAAAATATGATTTCTATTTTGGGATGTCATTCTTTTGTCAATGCAGCATCACTATTTTTCTAATTGAGATGTTTTAATAATAACTTGCATCTTTAAAAAATATAATCAATGTTATGAGTGTTGTATATATAAATATTTGTGCTATAAATATATCTGACATAACTTCTTTATTGTTAGAATAAAAGAATGTAAAAACAAAATTTTAAATGAAAAAATATATTTATTAATAACAATAACAAATTTAAAAAAACAAATGAAAAAATAATTATTAAAAATAGAGATTAATATATCCTTCATCCAATTACTTATTTAAATCGTTAGCCTCTTGAGAGGTGCTACTTAAAATTATAATTAAAATTTTAATATAAATTCTCTAATTATATTTGCATGATGAAATAACAAATGATTTATTTCAAGATTTACCTGTTTGGTGAGCTTATCATAAAGTTTAATTAAATTTATGTTCTCTTGTTTTATTTCAATAAATATTTAAATTTAGATTACCAGTACAATTCATTTAATTTCTTTTATAGCACATCTTAGTGTTATTCTTGTGTCATTCTTCACTTGAATGCTTTCATGAGAAACTTAATGACGAGTTATTTGTTTTAAAATTAATCATTTTAAAAGTTTTTCTCTGGTATTATTAATAGATTTTTTTTTGGTCAAATATTAATAATATAATATTTTTATCTTTAAAAAAAGAAAGTAAGATTTTAAAATTTTGCGGGAGGGTTGATTAAAGTTTATTCTATTTTGAAATGTTAATCCAACTGAATACTATATAAGTAAAAATAAAAGAAAACAAATAAATTTGCTTCATAAAATATAACAACAAATATAATTTCTTTTTGTTAGCTTAATTTAAACTACTTCACAATTCTTTGAAATAATTTAATTGAATGATATTTTAATACCAGCCTAATGCATAAATAAATGATTAAAATACTTAAGAAGTAACTATTTAAAATCTATCAAAAATAAGTTTAAAATATTCGCCTTTGTACATTTTGAATTACGTGAACTGATTCAAAACTATATTATCAATACTATATTAGAATAATCCTAAGTATTTGATATAATTGACTTATTCATGTTACTTTTTCATATTGTTAATAAATGTTTGGTGTCAAGCGAAAGAATGAAAATCAGTTTTTCAAAGTTAAGTAATTATATTTTATCTATTAAACAATAATGCCTTTTTAAAGAAGTTTATTTGAAAAATTAATTTATTAGAAATATTATTTTTAAAATATATTAATAGCATAATTACTCTCTCTTTCTCTCTCCAAACAATAATTACATACCCAATAATATCTTTTTATATATTAATAAATCAATAGATAATACGTGCTCAATTTCAAATTGTTTAATTATTTATTATACGTAATTGATAATCTAATCGTAATATTTTAAATGTTATAAGATCGTTTCTTTTAAACCCTTATCATAATTTATTATTATTATTATTATTATTATTATTAATTGTAAAAGTATTAGTAGTATTAGTGGTAGTGGTAGTAGTAGTAGCAGTAGTAATAATAGTAGTAGTCATCCTCTTAATCATCGTTGTAGTAGCAATAGTAGTCATAGTAGTGGTAGTGTTAGTGGTAGTGGTAGTAGTAGTCATCTACGTAGTCATCATTATTAGATTATCATTAGTAGTAGTAGTAGTAGTAGCAGGTGTAGTAGCAATAATAGTGGCATATCTTCCTACTTCTTTACCTACTAATATATCTATTAATTAAGTTGAATTTAAAAAGTTCGCATAGAAGCTGATTCTGTAATTAATGATTAAAATGTTCATATATTAAGAACACTTCAATATTTATATATAATATGCTTAAAACATGAATCAGAATTATCCATGTTATGATATTTTTTATAAAGAAAATAACTGATTGAAAAACAATTAACATTTTCAGGTGATTCTGATGATATTTTTGACAATATCATGACCTGAAAAAAACACAACTTGAATACTGGTCATGTAATAATCCATAATCTCTTTTAAATACATAAAAAATCAAAATGTGTACAGTATTTCTGTTATATTATGAAGTCATCAATTTATTAACAATAAAAACATACTATGATTCTAAAATGTTTTTAATAAAATAAGAGAAAAAAGATCATATCTTGTGATAAATAAACTATGTGGGTAAGAAGGACCTTTGTGCAAGCTAAATTTCAGTGCCTTACTTCCATGACCCATGCTATGGCCTTAGAATGAGTGCTATACCATAAATCCTCACATTTATCAAAACCCCAAAGGCCTATTCTTGAACTATGTTGTTTTGTAAAAATCTTGTTTTATTACATGCTAAATAAAACTATATTTCCTTTTTTTTGCAAACTCTATAATTTATAAACTTTACAATGAATATTGTATGTGAAGAAATACAATTGTAAAAGCACTTTAATTGTGATAACACAGATGGTTCACTTATATAATTTACCTAAATGTTTTACAATGTTCTAGTCATATTAATATGAAATCAGAATAAGATTAAGAATGACTCTGTTTTGTAGCAGTTTTTATGTATTGAAACAGAATTAGCAAAAAAATAAAAAACATTAGTAGGATCAATGCAATTGCAATAAAACATTATTAGAAAAAAAAATATTTTTTTGCATTATATGTATTTTATTTTGTTTTCTCAAACATTGATTAAAATCATATTTATAATAAATAGATAAATATTTATACACTATAAATACCAACTTGTATAATTTTAATATATCTATATTTGCAAATAGGATAATTAACTTTTGCTAAATATCTACATATTTTTATCATGTGAAAAAAGACCTCTTTGATTTACTATAAAATAAAATGAGTTAATTAAAAATGAAATGAATTCATAATTTGGTCTAACAAAATATTAAAAATTTATAAATATTACACTTTCACTTTTTATTCACATATTAGTTCTCCTGACTTTGATCGCTGGAATGTCATAAATAATATTAATTACATTAACTGCATCACTATAACTAATATATTAATTAGTTGAAAATAACTCCTGTTTTTTTATTTTGTTCACTCAGAATCTCTCATGCATAATTTGTTATGTTTATATTAACAAAGATAATTTCTTAAATATTTATTCAATAATAGATTATTTAAACTAGTCCAAGATTTAATATTTGTATGTACTGCATTTCATAAATCAAGTTCTATAGTCAAGTATCTAGGGATTTTAAGGATTTACATTACATAAACTTAAGAGAAATCATTATTTCACTATTCACTTTCTTTTCTTTAATCATAGATTGTAATAACTATAAAATTAGGTATTAGGTTCTTCTTAAATAATAGATAAAAGAATTTTATAAGCGCCACTTTTCCAATAGAGCAGTTATAAGTAATTGTTATATAGTTATTCGAGTAAACAGAGGGACATTAAACAACAATATCATTTAATGAAATGTGCACAATAATATCTTTTTTTAAAAAAATGTTTTTTATTAATTCTGCTTTCTTTGGATTTTAACCATCATATGTTTGTATAATTTTATGAATCCATTATGCACTTTGGCTAAATAGCAAATTCCATGACTGCCCAAATCAATAAAAAGCAGATTAATAAAACATATAATAAAATTAAGTCAATATTAAAAAATAGATAATATTAGTGTCAAAAAGAAATTAATATCAGTGTTTAAAAGAAAGGATAAGACTTCATCAGAATTTATTACCAACTCCATGTTTTAGCATCTGATACTTTAACCCTACAGCTTTATTAAACATGTAACTAACAACTTTACAAAATATGATTCATACACTAAATTACCCACAATGCATAATTATTATGAAGTAATGTTTAAAATATGTTAATTTTAAATAAATTATTAATAGTAATGTGTCATTTTTATATAATTTAGAATGTTTAGTATAGGTAATTTGAAAAGCTAAACATTTTCATTTACATATATATATATATTATTA
>JAQFVV010011453.1:0-2500 GCA_028023455.1 Epiperipatus broadwayi | reverse complement strand
ACATTCATTAAATGACATTCATTGCATTACATCAATTCCATTCTATGACATCCTTTGCATGACATCAACTCCATGACATCCATTACATGACATCCATTTGATGACATCCATACCATGTCATTCATTTCATGACATTTATTACATTGCATCAATTCCATGACATTCATTCCATGACATCCACTCCATGACATCCATTGCATGACATCCATCCCATGACATCTATTACATGACATCCATTTGATGACATCCATTGCATAACATCCATTCAATGCCATTCATTGCATGACATCCATTCCATGACATCCATTCCATGACAACCTTTCCATGACATCCATTCCCTGACATGCATTACATGGCATCTCTAACATGACATCCATTCCATGACATTCATTACAAAGAATCCATTCCATGACATCCATTCCATGATATCCATTCCATGACATGCATTCCATGACATGCATTCCATTAAATCCTTTTCATGACATCCATTCCATGACATCCATTGCATGACTTGCATTATATGATATTCATTGCATGACATCCATTCCATGACATTCATTACATGACATCCATTGCATGACATCAATTCGATGCCATCCATTTCACAATGTCCATTCCATGGCATACATTCCATGACATTCATTGAATGACATCCATTCCATGACATCCATTCTATGAAATCCATTGCATATCTATTCCATGACATCCATTACATGACATCCATTGCATGACTTTCATTCCATGACATTAATTACATGACATCCATTGCAATACATCAATTTCATGACATTCATTCCATGATGTCCATTCGATGACATCCACTCCATGTTTTCCATTGCATGACATCCATTTCATGACATCCATTCCATAACATCCATTACATGACATCCCTTTTATGACATCAATTGCATGACATCCATTCCATGACATCCATATAATGACCTTTATTCCATGACATTCATTACATGATAGCCATTCCATGACATTCATTACATGACATCTATTACATGATATCCATTCCATGACATCCATTCCATAACATCAATCGCACCACTTCCATTCCATGACATACATTGCATGATATCCATTCCATGACATCCATTGCATGACATCTATTGCCTGCCATCCATTGCATGATATCCATTACATAATATCCATTCCATGACATCCATTGCATGACATCCATTCCATGACATCCATTACATGACATTCATTCCATGACATCCATTACATAACATCCATTTGATGACATCCACTGCATGACATCCATTCCATGACATCCATTCCATGACAACCATTCCATGCCATTCATTGCATGACATCTATTCCATGACATCCATTGCATGACATCCATTCATTGACATCCATTATATGACATTCACTGCATGACATTCATTCCATGGCATTCATTATATGACATACATTCCATGACATTCATTACATGACATCCATTGCATATCAATTCCATGACATTCATTCCATAATGTCCATTCAACAACATCCATTCCATGACATCCATTCCATGACATCACTGCATACCTTTAAAGTAAATTTATCTCAATATTTTTCAATTTATCACTTTGGTAAAGACATAATTTTTCATTACAAAATTAAAAAGATCTAAAATATGCCATCTTATGCATAATTTTTTTTTGTAAATCAAAAGTAACAATTATGGAAACAAAAAACTATTTAAATAGTATATTATAACATACACTTAAAAGAAAAACTTTCCATTCACAATTATCATCATTATCATTAATTTATACAAGATGAAGTTATTTTCAAGTTTAATACAATTTTGACAAATCATACTTTTGCTTCTCCACATCACTCCAGAAAACTTAATTATCCATTCGATATGCAACTTCATTTTTTACAATCTCTTGAGATTCATTTTAACATTTCAATTATCCATCTTTTGTCATCTCTTCTAGTAACATGTTCTAGCCACTTCTTTTCAATCCCTTAATTTTCTCACTGATATCAATATCTATTTTTTTCTCTCAATCATCTATTTCTTTTTCAAATACTTATTATTCACAATATATATTTCTCCATACTTCTCATGATGATCTCAAGTCTTAACATTGCTCTTCTATTAAAATCCCAATCACAGAATCATAAGTAAATGCTGGCAGACCATAATTATTCATTTTTTCCTCTATAAACATATAGACAAAAATTTTTTTAAGTTAAACAAAAGCACCCAAGCTAATTTTTCTTTATGTTTAGATCTGTATTAATAATTTGAGTGAAGTATTTATATTTAAATTCTAATTCATTAGTATAAATAGTTATTTTCTTTTTTGAAAAGTATTTACTTTTACACCAACTTTCTTTTTTCCATCTTACAGTTCTTATAATATTTCCAAAGTTTTAATCACTATGGAAATAATTACTGAATCAATTACTTTTCTGCACTATATGCATTATATGCAGAATGGCAGTTCATATTCATAGTCCTTTGAAAATATACCTTAATATTCAGTTAGTGATA
>JAQFVV010011452.1:0-20534 GCA_028023455.1 Epiperipatus broadwayi | reverse complement strand
ATATCATCAATCCACTGCAGGATGAAGGTCTCTCCAAGTTTAATCCATCTTCTCCGATCTTTAGCTTCTCTTCTCCACAACACCCCTACACATTTTCTTATTTCATCCATCCATCTCACATGTGGTCTCTTTCTGGGTCTTTTACAATCTCTTGGAATCCAGTTTAAAATTTCAATTGTCCATCTATTATCATCTCTTCTAGCAATATGTCCAGCCCAACTCCATTTCAATCTTTTAATTTTTTCAATAAGGTCAGTAACACCTGTTTGTTGTCTTACCCATACATTGCGTTTTCGATCTCTTCTTGTTACTCCCCAACATACATCTCTCCATACTCCTTTGAGTGGTCTGAAGTCTCTGTATTGCTCTTCTATTAAGTGTCCAAGTCTCAGATCCATAAGTAAGAACTGGTAAAACACATTTGTTAAAAACCATCCTTTTCAAACACATAGGCATATTTCCTTTTAGTATCAAGTTATTTCTACCAAAAGCACTCCAACCAAGTTTAATTCTATGATTAATTTCCTCCATTATGTTTCCATCTGTATTAATAATCTGACCAAGGTATTTGTAACTGTTAACTTCTTCTAATTCTTCATAATCAATCTTTATTTTCATATTTTGAGCAAATCGATTAAACATTACTTTAGTCTTTTTAACATTTATCTTTAGTCCTACTTTTCTACTTTCATCTGCTAACTCCTGCAACATTTCCTGCAGCTCTGAGCATTATTTGCAAAAACAACTACATCATCTGCGAAATCTAAATGACTTAAATACTCTCCATTTACTTTCACTACTTTAGTTTCCCATTTTAATCCACAAAATACTTCTTGCAGCACTGCTGTAAAGAGTTTTGGAGATATGGAGTCACCTTGTCTTACACCTTTCTCAATGTTGATTTTTCCAGTATCATTATGTAATCTAATTGTTGCTGTTGCATTTTTATAAATATTCTTTAAAATATGACAATATCCTGGATCTATACCTTGATGATCCAATGCTTTAATCACTGAAGAAATGTGTATAGAATCGAATGCCTTTTCATAATCTACAAATCCAAAACATAATGACAACTCATATTCATTTGTCCTTTCTATGACTTCTCTCAATACCTGGATATGATCTATTGTACTAAAACCACTTTTAAATCCAGCTTGTTCTCTTGGTTGGTGGAAATCCAAAGTTCTCTGTAGACGAGTTGTAATTATCTTGGTAAAAATTTTATATAAAACTGATAAAAGGCTGATAGGTCTGTAATTTCTAATATCTTCTTTATCACCTTTTTTAAATATTAATATTATTACTGCATTCTTCCAATCTTCCGATACATCTTTATCATTTAGACATTTGGTATATAACTTTGCTAAAATTGTTTCTATTTCTTCACCTGCTTCTTTTAATATATCAATTATAATTCCATCATTTCCTGGAGCCTTTCCTTTCTTCATACACTTAATTGCATGTCTCACTTCTTCATTTAAAATTCTGGGCAATTCGGAAGATGTAATAGATATAGGAGGTACTTGTTCTTTATTACTATATAATTCTTGATAAAAATCTTCTACCAATTTCATGATGTCATCTCTCTTTTTAGTAATAATTCCATCTTTTTTTCTTATTGCAGATATAAATTTCCTACCAATACCAAAATGTTGTTTAACATTTTTGAGACTTTTATTTTCTTCTACAGCTTTCCTTGCTATTTCACAGTTATACTTTCTTATATCATTTTCAACTCTTTTCCGTACCATTTTACAAAATTCGAGATATTCAATTCTTTTTAATACATCATTTTTGTATATCTTCATATTCCTTCTTTTCTTCATAAATTCTCTAGTCTCAGTAGAAATTTTATTAGTCAATTGCTGCTTTTTTCTACCAGCTATGTTTGTTGCAGTTTTTAAAAGTGTATCAGTTATTTTCATATTAATTTCATTCAAATCTGAATCATGTTCAAAATCTCCTAACACTTGAAACCTATTTGTAAGTTCTAATTTAAATTCATTAGAATGTTTCTGAAGATTAGGAATATCAACTGTAAATATTGTTTTTTTTAATAATTTTTGTCTCTCTAGTTTTACATTAACACATATCTTACACCTTACTAATCGATGATCACTTCCTGTGTTAAATTTATTAAGAACATTACAATCTTGAAATATGTATTTTCTGTTAGTCAAAATATAATCCAATTCTGCTGTACCTTCATTTGGATGCTTCCATGTCCATTTCCTTTTAACATTTTTCTCAAAAAATGAATTCATAATATAAAGTTTTTCTTTTTCTGCAAACTCCACAAGTCTATGTCCTCTCTCATTTCTATTACCATAACCAAAATTACCTACAGCAATTTCATCTTTCATTTGTCTACCAATTCTAGCATTAAAGTCTCCCATAACAATTTTAAAATGTTGTTTACTCTGATCAAAAGCCTTTTGTACATCCATATAAAAATCTTCTACTACTTCATCACTATGAGAACTTGTTGGGGCATAAACCTGAATTATCTGCATTTGGTATCTGCTATTAAGTTGTATAACTAATCTTGCCACTCTGTCCGATACACCATCAATCTCCACAATATTGTTCTTCCACTTTTTATTTATAATGAATCCTACTCCACTTGTATTTCCAATATGTGTGCCTTTATAATAGAGTATATGTCCACTTTTTAAATCAATTGTTTCTTCTCCTTTTCTTCTAACTTCACAAAGTCCAATAATGTCCCATTTAATATAAGACAGTTCTTCTTCTAATTCTTGCAATCTTCCTTCACTTGAAAGTGATCTGCAGTTGTAAGTACCTAAATAAAAAGTCATCATCAAATGGCAGCCTGGGTCTGCAATCAGGGGATTCTTAGCACCCTCTGCCTTCGGCCACCAACCGCTGCCTTGGTTGGTGATTTTACAGCCTCCTGGAATAAGGGCCATGCTTTATTTTTGTCTGTCATAATTGTATATATGTATTGGAAAAATATTTATCATTTACACAAACATTCATTCTGCCTTATCAGGCACTGAGAAGAAAGACCATGGTGTTTCTTGATCTTAAACTCAGAGGTAAAGCCAATAAACTCACCACGCTGGCTAATGCGTGTTGGTGAGCAGCCCATCCATGTTCGTATACTATATGAATAATCACATAGTAATAACAGCTGCAATGACAAGAACGTATGGAGTGGACATTAGGAATTTGCCCTGCTCGGTTCCTTTAAGGCCTCCAAGAGGAATCAAAGGGTCTCCTTTCAGTTAATAGCAAACTCCTTTCTCAGCCATATATATATATATTGTACCCTCCTCCCCGGCCGCCTCCATAGAAAACAATCTATAATATGTTCTAAAATATATTCCGGGCTCTTCTCTCTCTAGCTCAGTCTTAAATAAAATGAATGAAATTAATCCATTACTACTAGCTCTAGAAACTTTAAAATATAAATACAGTTATATTATCAAAAATTTACTATTTTCATCAGACAGGGAGCCTATCATTACGGAGTTTAGACAGACTACATTGAGATATATCCACATGATACTGATCCCAATGGCATAAGAACACTATACTAAATACTCAACTCATGGTATTCCTACGACTTTCCCAAGCTCTTTTTATTCCGAATAAGATAATAATCATAACGTTATTATTCTTTGTAATAATAATCTAGCATCAATTAAATAATTTAAGTAAATAAATGAAATAAAATCTAATCTAAATAAATCTCAGGTTCATAAATTGCATTTAAACTGATTTAAATTACGGTGTAAACCATGAGAAGGGAATTTTATGTCACAAATTCACCACGTAACAATTAACAATAATAAATAAGAATAATGATAATAATAGTAGAATGTAATCCTATTTCTTCCTTAAAATGAAATAAATAAATAAATATTACGTTCGTGGTAGTATTTTTAATAATCTGACAATCAAAAATACGTGTTGTACATATTAGATATATAATTTATTTTAATATTGAAGCAACCAACTTATGACCTAATAAAACGATCTAATTATAATCCTTTAATTTTACTCATACAAATAATTTTTCAAAAATTATTATAAGACCTTTGATGTTTATCTACTTTGTGCAAAATTATATAATCTGTTGTAATTATAAATGTGTATTGCGATATCATGCATTCTATGTGGAGAAATATAACTAAGACACGAAGCTTACAAATAAATTTACAACATAGTGTATTAATAATTATACAAATAAAAATATTTACATTATGTACATCGGATATCCCTACTTTTCCTGAGTTAAAAAATTACTTTTACTCATTTGATCTCCTAACATTAAATTTCTACTTATTTTATTTTTAACTCTTATACGAGTATTATTATTACTAGATATCTATTTTTAGTTTAGCTTGTTACAAAAATGTATCTATCAATAATTATCATTAATACTTTATATCTCTTTTATTAATTTTAAAATTATATTTATTACAAAAGATTTTTACCTTCTTTAGTAGTAAAATTTATACAAAATCATAAAATTCTCTTATATATTATTCAGTATGGAATCCTAAAGATTCAAACCCTTCGTGACATTTTGATGTTCCATTATATTGACTATACAATAATTATTCATCCAATACTTATCCAAGCCTCTTGCTTCATGATAACTACACTCATTATCATACCATGCATTAAATATATAGTATCAGTTACAATATCATTGAATCATTTTTCAACCAATATGAAATCTCTATTTTTAAATATCATATAAAATATTAAAAATTTATTATCACTTTAAAAACTTTGTTTAGATTTTTCCTAAAAATCTTATATTCATTTCAGAATTAATTTTTAAAACTATATCATATCATTCTTCATCTCTTTATGACATTTGTACTTTCACTTTTAAAATAACAATTCCAACTCATTCTAGTAAATAAACTATTTTTAAATAACGACAACCTAGCTTCACTTCTATTTTTATGTATCATTTCTAAAAATATCTTCCCTAACGATGTATATTCATGAAAGAAGGATAGCTGAAAATAGATGCGCAGGACCAAAACAATTAGAATATTATCCTTCACAAAACTTGATAATGATGGCACATGGAATTTAAAGATCACCATAGAGGAGTGACCTTTATCTGTCTATCCACCTCTACTATAGGAGTGATGCTAAAGTTATTTCTTCAGCTTTATAAAAACATCAAAAAGTTTAAAAATACGCAAAAGACAATGTCCAAAATATGTGTTCAGTGATAGGACTTAGTTAGCTATACTGAATCCACATAAAATACCATGATCCCAATATTTGATTTTTCTTATTTCTTGGCAAAAAACATCATCTTGGTTTCCTCTACACCAGTACTACTAAGTCACTATCCGATTTTACCTTCTCTAGATTTATCTATGCAGTACATCGACAATTTTCTGTCTTACAGTTCTAACAATAATAAAATTCATTTTAAGTTCAAACTATACAGCTATTCTTAAGAAAATCTTTTACTACTTATCTCCGTATATTTATAATATACCAACTATTTTAAAATCATCTGAATATTTTTGCAAACATACAAAGTTCGAAAGAATCAAATAATCATTATAATACTTATTAATTGAATATATTTTAAAACAACCTAATGCATGTATACATTTAAAATTACTATTACTATCTCAAATATATGTTTTAATGTTGGATAAAATGTGTAAATTATATTTAAAAACTTTCTGACATCATTCTTCATTAATAGATGACTCTAAAAAAAATACATTATGCATTTATCAACAATATCTACAATTACAAAAACGATCTCTATCTTCTTGACTTAGTCCGAAGGCTTCACCATTCTATTACTTCTTGTAGATATTTAAAAACTTCCATACATACATTTTATTTTTATAATAATATTTCTATCATTCTATTAAGCTATTATATTAAAATATTATTATTCTTAAATTCACGCGTTATATGCTTCCTAGGCTAATATAGAATTTTTATATTTTAAATATAATCAAATAAAATATTAAATTATATTTACAATACTGCTTCAGTTTAACTTGCTTTGAGAATTGTTCATCGTAAAGCTAAAAATTATATACTTTATTTTTCATTCTAGCCACTTAATATTCTATTAAAAAATAACTCTGTTTAATAATCTTCATCGATGATGATCCTTAGTTTTCTCTATATTTTATACAATTTATTAATTCTTGATATCTCCAAACATAGTCCATTAGCTTTTTCCTCCTGCGCTTGCTTCCCTCGATGCATCTTGTAGATATTTTATTGTAAAGATTTAGTAAATTTTTCCCGCTTTCCATGGATCCATTTCTATTTACGTCATTTAATTATATATTTCCTTGATCAAACATTTTTCACTAAATTTTTGTAATATTTTTTCTCTGATCGAGATAAAGTTTAAGCTCTTTTCCATAAGATTCATAATAACACTGTTCATATTAGTCTTTAACTTCTTCATTACTTTAACATTCGGGAACTATAGTTTTAATAATGTTTCCTTTTAAAATAAACACTCTTTCTTCATTATTAATTTCTCTTGGTACTAGAACGCATATTAAAATTTTGTTCATAGAGAAGTATAACTTAGTTTGAAAATAACTCCTGTAAATTTATCGCTATAAATTGCTCCTTTGATTAATCTTCAGCTTCTTCTTCAGATTTCCACATATCGCCCCATTTGTAATTCCTTTCTAGTTATAAGATTAAGTTTCAGGTTGAAACACAACTAAAGTGGCATTAAGATGATTTCCAATTATTTTTCCTTCAGCAATCACTTTAAATATTTTTTTCTTGTACTTCCATGTTACTGTAGGTTTTCTGGTTAAATTTGAATAAAATTCTCCCTGGTAAGATAAACTTAAAATTAGCAATGCATATCTCTGTAGTAAAAATATATTATATGTTACAGAATAACTTTGAGAATAAATCCTAAATTATAAATCTATATTACTGTTCAGCTATTATGTTTCTCAGCTACTTAAAAATTTGTTACTTTTCTTTCAATTTCACATTACTTCTCCCGCTTCTGTATAATCTTAGATTTTTGTCTCTTAATTTTACATCCTTTGATTGGTTAATATTTAGTTTATGCTTAACAATTTATTCATTTTATTTTGATAACAGAATGAGATGTTCAAGTTAAGAATTTGATGACGCAACGTCTGGAATATTTATATCAATATTTTTAAATTCAATTATAGTTTTATATAAAAATTCACCTCAAGTTTTAAAATAATTATTAAAACAATATTTAATATTTTTTAACTTTCACATTTTTAAAGATCGATGGCAATTATATCTAGTTTTAATTCACACTGTTTATTATTATTTTAACAAGAGTGTGTGTGGAGGCATTTTTAATATAACGGTCACGTGTCTACTAACTTTATAAAAATGATTTTTATTTACGCCTTGGTTTAAATTACCAAAACTGATATATTTTTTTATAAATTCTGGAAAATAATTTATATAATGTTAAACTAAATATAACTCTCAATTATCCCACAAGTTTATCGATAACTTATACTCTATTAAATTGGACTATAACATTTACATTTCAATCATTTAATTGGTTAGTTTTTAAATATTATACTAAATAATTGATACACTTTCAACTATCTATAGCTGTATTATTTTTGTATGGCCAGCTTTCACAACTCATAAGCAATGATATTTAAGCTTTATTTAATTGTTTTCTTTTAAAATAATTTATTAACTTTTATACACCAGGTATTTTTAGCTTTAAATTGCACTATAAAATCTCATTTCCTTATTATTATTTATATATCTTACAAATATAACTTAAAATTTAAAATTTTTTAACAATTGACCTTTCGCCCAACTCATGACCTACAGATATAATAATAATATATATATATTGCCTGCTAATAACCTTTTTGGGTTTTAAATTATATTTATACTTTTATAATTTATGAGTCAACTAACACTTGAATACAGGCCATCTGACCAGTGTTAGATCATCATTAGTCATCATCACAATGGAGTATATTTTGCATTTTAAAACATACATTTTTCTAGAAGAAATGAAAATAAAGGGACAGTTCAAATCTTAAACTGGATTCCAAGATGTTATAAAAGATCTAGAAAGAGATCAATGCAGATGGATGAAATAAAGAAGGTTATTTACTGCAAGGTGGAGAAGAAAGGTTAGAGATTGGTAAACTTGGAGATCTTCATTTCTGCATTGGATTGATAATGGTTGAAAATAATAATGATGATATTGTTATTTATGCAATAACTGTATAAAGTATATATGCAAACTATAAATAGCAAATTAATATTTATTTCAGCAGAATTAAGTTTTATAATTCCAAGAAATGGGGGAAGATAATTATTGGAATCTGAAAAATCACATCCAAAAGCTGGGAAACCAGGGATTTCTAGATTAGTTGTGGTCTGGATTGCATTAATAAAATTAGACTAAATGAGTAATCTGGAAATGCACCATCAAGAAGATCCAAGATTCCCCTCCCACCATTTAATGGTGAAAGCTGCACCATTTTATAATTTTGGTAGTTAGAATAATATTTTTGTGGTTGTAGAAAATTGTAATTGGTGGTAGTTTTTATCAATTCTGCCCCATTAGTCATCTTCTCCAAGTTGTTTTACATTCTCACATGTAAAAATAAACCATATCTATGTGAATAAATCTTCAGTTGATCTGCTGTCTGGGAGTTTTTAATATGGAGCTGAGTCATCACACTGATTTATGGAGGGAATTTACTTCTGTGACCTCAGTAGATGTTCATGTACAATAATTTGTCAAACGGACTTATTTAATCAAATATTTTTATTGTGCGGAATTAATAAGTTTCACCTCCAGAAGTGTTACAACTGAAGTCAATCCAAAGATACTAATTTAAATATACTTTCAAACATTAAATTGTAATCACTGGAATTGACACTTTGCATAGTTTAATGCAGTCTGGAGTGTCAAAACTTGGAAAGCTAAAGCTTTAAACAGCACACGATCACCATTCTTATTGCATACACAAAGCTGTTTACAGAGGTGCTGAACTCTTCATACAGTAGTGTCAATCAGGTGCTGCCAAATAGCCAATGGATGCAAAGAAGGTTGTGTATAAAATCCTTGATCTAGTTCCTCCTTATCCAATATCTCCAAAATTTATGTGCAGTGCATTCAGATCCAAGGTTCCCCACTGATAAGCCACAAGCTAGAAACTAGTCTGGAGATATTAGATGAGTAGGCACTAAATAGGGATTTGATGCACAACATTCTTGCACACCATTGATTTACTCTGGTTTGCACTGAGTGATACTACTGTATGGAGAGTTTAGCCTTTGTGCTTGCTGGATTAAACCTCAACCTATTGCTTCTGGTACTCATAAATTGTATGATTTTTTTTTTTTTAGTAATTAACTATTTGATTGTTTTTTCCTTTTTTCAAGAAATGATGTCTTTCTTATCTTGTTTATGGATTTTTTGTTTAAATTAGCATGTTTTGTTTTGAGAATTCGATCTCATTTAACAAATAAAATTTTTGATGAATAAAACACTCAGAGCGATATTACTATTACTAATAATAATTTCGTAATTTATTCTATCTATTGGAGAAGAGGAAGATCTCCACATTAAATCTCTCAGCACTTTCTCCATCCGTCCTACCATCAAAGTCACAATTAAATTTTGAGGAATTATTTCATGACCATCATCATCATCATCAGATTCCATCACTCTACCATGTTATCGATCATAATTCAGTTTTACGAATGTTAATAACTACTGATTAAAGATTTCTTTCTTTTATTTTCCAGTTAATTCTCATTTTTCCAACTCTTCTTTACTTTATGATAATCTCTTCTCATTGCTTCAGAACAACAATGTGTGAAAATTTCAATTCTGATATGAATTATTATTGATAAACGAATACACTCCCAGTGATTATAATTATAGTCGACCTTAGCAGCTTAGCCAAGGTCCACTTTCTCTATTTTCCAAATAATTAAGATTATATTTTAATTTATAGATTTTGTTGGAAAAAATACCATGAACATTTTGAAATTTAAAATAAATAAATTAATAAGTTCACTGGGAAGGTATTCGAATATTGCAGATGTAGAAGGGATTTTTATGTCCACCCACCGCATTCTCTATATCACATGACAATCCCTACCATATTCCTAAACTTTAATTTAATATTGCTTAATTAATTTACTCGTACTCCACACACTTATGAAGACTGTTCAAACAGAATTACGTGTGTGTATGAATGCATGTAAAATTTTAATTACTTAAATAATCAAGTAATTATCAGTGATCGTACACACATGGTACCATTGAATACTTGTTGGGGGAACTATTCTTTTATCTTAATTTCATGTTCCATAGCAGCCAATTTAATTTTAAAATCTTGAGTTCAAAGTTGGTCTGCTATGTATTTTATTATTATTAAAAATTTTCATTTGTTCTCTCAACTGGTTATTAAGATAGGGTAAGGAAACATCAGCAAAAACACATGATTTCTGTATGGGTGTTAAAACCAGCAAGACCACATGATTTCTGTATGGGTGTTAAAAACAATAAGAGATGACCAATTAAAAATCGAATATATGATTTAATTGACAGAGGTATCACTCGGAGACTGAGTGGGCGTAGTAGACTATAAAAACTCAACCATCTTTTAAATGGGGCTTCTTCATCATTTGGTCTAGGGTAGAACTCCGTTCTAGTTTAAATTTCCCCTTCAGCTACTATAGATTAAGTTTTTTATTGTCGTTCCTGACTCAATCTCTGAAGAAAATTTGAATCAAAATTTTATATTATTGTAAAATATTATAAGTGCTTAAACTTATCTCATCGAGCATACATTGATTTTTTTTTCCACTGAAGTTGATCATCATCATGATTTTCTATATGACCGACATCACCTTAACTAATTGGAAAGTAATGCAGTATTCGACCGAAGATAAAAATTTTACTTTGAAAAAAAAATTACGGAAACATTACTTTTATGAATCTTTATTTCAAATGTTACTTCTAAGGATGGATAGTGTAACTACTGGTGTTACAGAAGATTTAAAAAGAAAATAATCACTATAAAAGAAAATGTGGAACGGAATTACAATACAAATGTATACGTTAAATCCACCTAAAATATTGTTTGGATCATCAATGACTCGAAAGATGATTTAGCACTGAAAAATAAATGATTAGTACGTGGAAGGAAATTTTATTGATTGATCAAATTGATATGCTACAGACCAATGAAAAAGAAAAAATTCAAGGTTTATATGTAGAAAATTCTTGTAAGAATACGTGAATTATCTGACTTAACCAGCATAAGCTATAGTGTACCGACTTATTTTTCAGAAAGCAAATTAAAGAAAGCTGATTATCCAGTATATTATAAAAGTGAATGAATCTCATTTAAAGTCTTTAACTGCATAAAAAAATTAAATTGCTACTTGAAGAATTAGTACTTCGTTGAATTTAAACAGCCGATTTGTATCTAGTATGAATCTATAAAATAAATACCCTCTGGATTAAATGTGCATCCAACCTAAAAAGCAAAACCTTACGGATTATTTAGTGAAATAATTTATTAAAATTTTCATGGATTAAGCATTTGGATAATGTGTGCACATAACTATTAAGGGATATTTACAACTGCAGGAATGCAAAAAGGACAGCGGAGGACAGTTTGCTGAACAGACTCTATATAAGTATTATTTTTTATTCATTGTTATTTTCTTTAAGCTATATTTATTTAATGTGTTATAATATCAGTCACTCATGTGCCTGAATGTAGATTTGATAAATGTTTATATTGTTTAAGTTTGAATTAATCTGATGTTTTTAAAATATGCCTTATTTAGTGAACTGAGATCTTGCTTTACCCTAATGATATGAATGAGAAGTATGAATGAAAGAATTTAGTGTACAAAGTGTTTATAAAAGAACGGATTACTATTTAAATTTTAATTCTAATAAAATTTATATGTTTTATCTTGGAATACATATTGATAGAATGAAATAGCCTTGTCTCCAATGGTGGAAAAAAATTCTGCAAATGGCCTTTTATGTCTTATTTCTTGTTAAAGATAGACATTGATTTAAATATAAACAAATTTAAGCTTATAAAACTTATTGACTCATGCATCAGTACAAATCTTTAGCGTGTAGAAATTAGATTTAGAATTATCATATATCTGTGTGGATTGGGGTAGAATGGCCACTGTTTGCTCGAGATTGGTTAAGTTATTACCATCTGGCCAGTGAAACTAGACTTAGCCTAGCCCATCAGGTAATTAGTAAATGTTGGAATAATTAAAAGTGGTGGATTAATTTCCCATCCCATGTTCATATTACACCTAAGATGATTTCTTGATTAATAGCTGTAGTGATTTTGTGCAAGCTGTCATATTTGTGTGCCTATAGCGCCTAGTCCTGTGAACCTCAGCTCTGATGAAAAGGTGCTCTCTCGTTTATGAATCATTGACAAGACTTATGTTAATTCTGAATATTTTTACCTAACTACGGGTGTATGTTATTTAAAGGATAGGTGTAGTAAACGTTGTTAATAATGTTATGAGGGTCACAGAATCAATTTGCAGTTTCTTTGGGATTGTAAGATTGAAAGTGCGATCTATTGTACTGAGACGTTGTGTTTAACTTAGCTTTACATAGCTGATTGAGAGCCAATAATAAGTATAAAGGTAAATTTTGAATTTAAAAAATAAAATGTTTATTCTATAATAAGCAGTGTGCATCGAAGTTCAGATCACAGCCAGAGCAGAGCTCCTGGAATGTTATGCCAAATAAAAAGTTACTCCTGTGGGGACATTGCCATATTATCTATATGTGTGTAAGTGAAAGTACGATCCGTATGTGTACCAATTCTTTAACTCTTGAACAGTTATTAATTCATGCGAGAAGTTAAGCAAATACTTTAAAATATTTAGAACTTAAAATAAGTTGTCAAGGCACTATTAAGTTGCTGCTGTAATTGATGTATAAAATAGATTTATTTCTTAATGAAAAGTGTTCTTTTTACGACCAATATTAGCAACCGTATGTTAAGGAATGTAGTTTATAGTTTAAAAGAATATTGTAAAAGTTAATAATTGTTGTCATATTAAATGTTACTTGAGTTACTTAAGGTTAGAATAATATAGTCATCTGTTTACCAAATAAAAGTTTTTCCTAGCAACTGTAAATCCCACATTATTGATAATTTAATATTTTATCTTATTGACAGTTTAATAATATCTGATGTATTATTATTTTTTTTTTACGGTTGAAGAAAATGGGAAAAGCTATGGGAAAAGATGTAGATAATGTAAATACGTTTCGGTTATTATTGTTAATAAAACGTTATCATTTTAAATAAAAACCTTGTCTGTGTCTTAATGTTTTGTGGATCCTAGAAATTCTGGAAATCCAAATCACCGCAATACCTTTATTATTTAAAATTTAACTATAATTTGATTGATTATAACTTACTATGGAAAATTATTTAAGATTATTTTGTAATTTCATTACTAAATTGAAAAGAGAGAAAATTATTCTAACACTGCAAATGCAATTAATGTTTTTATTAACTCTTAATTTCTTAGACAAACTTCTTTCCAATAATATTTATCGTTAAAATTTACTCCCTAACGATTACGATTTTCCTAAGACATTTTCTTATAACTAGACATCATATTGACTTTATAACTATCTATTCTCCCTTCTGATCCATCTAAATCATCAATAACGGGATTACCTACTTACAAAACAATTTTAACAGACTAAACTATATCAAATTAGACCGTTTATGAAGTTTTAAATCTCTATTACATTGACGTATAATTAAACGATTTCTATTCTGAACATTTATGAATGAATCTTTCTTACATGTCAAGTAATTTACGAGAACTTATGCAAACTTTTATTTTGATTTAAAATTAATATTTTCCAAATAACTTTTATATAAATTTTAATGCATTTTATGAGGAAAATTTTGATATATACTGTTGTTAATAAACCCAGCTTCAAACTAAGGAAGCTTTGGTTAAAGCCAAAGGATACAATATATATATAATAATCCCAGTGCGCATAACGCTATACTGAAAAAATATACAAATATTAAGCAATTAAATCATCCCACATGGGATGATTTAATTAACAATATATATATATATATTACAGGGCGGAGAGGGGGATAGGATTGTAATAAGTTTAATTATTTTTATGAACACATGTATTTTTTTGTTAAATATATTTAATGTATTTATTTTAATAATTATATTTATTGTAATGTAATGTAAATAATGTCGGTAGGGGAGTTGCTGTGGGTGTATAAAAAGAAACATCTTGAAAAGATTCCATTAAGGAATAGAAAGCTGGATTGATGTATTAAATAATATTTTTATATATAGAGGCAACATTATGGACATATTTTAACAGTGAAATTTGAACATTTAAAGTATTTGGGGGGAAACATATATTTTATAAAATTAATTTCAAATTTATGTTCAATATATTATTTTTCAGTTATTATCTCTTTTATTACTACTTCATATCATCTGCAATTGTTTTTAGAACTTTAGAAAATATTGCCATTTTATGTAAAAACTATATATTTTCTTTATTGATTCTATACATTAGCATTGCCTTTTTTATTGTATTAATTCTCTCTATAAAGTACTTATTCATATAAATGAATTCAAATTTGCATAGCTCATTTGCATAATAAAGTGGTTTCTCTCTTTTTTTATAACCTAAAAATTGAATCAACGTTCAATGAAGCTCACCAAAAGCTATGATTATGGCGATTTCACTGAAAGTGCCCTTAGTATTACATTATAAAGAAGAGAGAAACAAGTTTGTTATGCAATCAAACAAACATATATGCAAATTTGAATTACAAATAAAATGGAGGAAAAATCAATGACATATAGCAAATGCAAATCTATGCTATTTGACATCTTAAATTCAAAATATAAACTGTTTCACATTATTAGTATGACTACACCAGCACAGACAGATATTCATTTTAAAGAAAAAAGTTAAATATATATTCCACTAATTATCATACAAAAATAGTTTTATTTAAACTCCAAAGCTTATATAGAATCTGACGAGACTTGTCAAATTTTTCTATTTAATAAAGATTAATCATAGAATTAAACTTGGTTTGAGTGCTTTTGGTAAAATAACTTGATACTAAAAGGAAATATGCCTATGTGTTTTGAAAAGGAAGGTTTTTAATAAATGTGTTTTGCACAGTTCTTACTTATAGATCTGAGACTTGGACACTTAATAAAAAAGAGAAATACAGAGACTTCAGACCCCTCAAAGAAGTATGGAGAGAGATTCATGTTGGGGAGTAACAAGAAGAAATTGGGCTAATATATGGGTACAAAAACAAACAGATGTTGCTGACCTCATTGAAAAATTAAAAGATTGAAGTGGAGTTGAACTGGACATATTGCTAGAACAGATGATAATAGATGGACAATTGAAATGTAAAAGACCAGAAAAGAGGCCACATGTGAGATAAATGGATGAAATAAGAAAGTGTGCAGGAGTTGATGTGGAGAAAACTAAAGATCGAGAAAATGGATTGAACTTGAAAAGACCTTCATCCTGCAATGGATTGATAATGATTGATGATGATGATGATGTTTTAGATTTAAATTCAGATATTTTGGCAATTGTTCTTCATTGATTAGTATTTCTTTTGTAAATAATTTATTTTATTATACAATTCTATTGTGCATTGACTAATATTTTGATTTATTTATTTATGGTCTGAAAATAATAGGAGACTTACATAAAACCAAACATAATAGTATTATTAATTACTGTGATAGGTGCACTAATTTAGCCTATAAAAGGACATATATAAGTCAAGACAAATAAGGGTTATTAATGGAAAAGAGAATTAATTAATACTAGATTCATAAAAATGAACTAGTGGAATAAATTTGGATTGTTTATTCAATTTTAGGTTCTACTTTAAACCTGATGATGTCTAACTAGAGGATAATGGTGAGATGGAAAATGAGCAAGGCAAACTCTACTGGTTTCAAAAGCACTGATTACGTTAATTCCTACTCATTGGCAAAATAATACCTGTGTTTTTGGAGCTGAAATCCAATCCAGTTCTGTATGTTTCTAATTTATATCATCTGACCATTAAATAGAAGCACACAGGTCTTTCATAAGAAGTTAAATTTTAATTCATATATCCTTCATATCAAAAAGACCATTAAGAAACAAAATGTTCTATTCATTTAAAGAGTCTTCACTTTTATGAAGATTTGGATTCAAACTCAAATCATTGTAAATATAGCATTATTAATTTAAATTCATAGTCGATTAATACTAAAGTTGTTGATTGATTATTATTTCACATTAATAATGCCATTTTCTTTGAGTTTGAGTTCACTCTTATTCCAGATCTCATCAGAATACCAAAAACTTAATAATATCTGAAACTCTTTGAGTAAAAGACCTATTTCATTCTTAGAGGTTTTTTGATGAAGAAATTAGGTGTATGAATTTAATTTGACAATTTATGGAAGTTATCTATTTCCATTTGTATGTCATATACATTTAGTGCTGCACTTATTAAATATATAATAATAATAATAAATATAACAGAAATTAATAATTATATACAGTCTTTCAATCTGCAGAAGTACTTTCAGTTAATTCCTTAACTCTCTCCTCAACTGCCATTAAATTCAAAAAACACAATGGAAGCAAACATCACCAACTCACATTTCATGAATCCGAATTTTAATGTTAACAGTTTGTCTATTAATTATATTCATTTCTATTCATTAAAATTATTTCCTTAATTTTTATTTTATTATGGTTTCTCTCATTATGATTCTTCTTAACACACTCAATATCAAACTTACATTTATATTTATATGTCCATTCATGATCCAATAAAACTAAAGCAATTATTAAATCACTAATATTTTTACTTTTCACATGCTTGTATAACAATTCATGCTCCTTTAATCTTTTATTCAATACTGTACCTTGATTCACCTATATATGATAACATCCACAAAAAATTTGATAAATAACATTTCTTTCTGGCCCGACAGGTATGACATTTTAGGAATTATTCACTAACTTATCAACGATAATTGTAACACAAATGTCACTTTAAAGAACATCCTTACATATAATACAAACAATTTCACTTACAGCATTTGAAATATCTGGAATAGATATCATTTTTATTATCAATCTTCAGCTCGGTTTGATGTTATACTTTTTATAAATTGACATAAAGTATTGTTATTATGTTCAGTCATATAATCAATATCAAACTATTTCTTGTGAAATATCTCAATAGTTTTAAATCTATCACACTGATGTAAGATTGAACAGATAAACAATACTTTTGTCAATTATAAAATGATTTAAAGGAATTGGTTAGATAACTTTAAAAATGGATATCTATTCCATATTATTCAAATTTTAATTAATAATTTTTTAAGGGTCTATAGTATACAACATACATGTTGTTTCGTGTATATACTTTAAGTCATCCTCTTCTCCCGATTTAAAAAATGACGAAGTTAAATTTATTTGATGCAGTTTTCAATGAACAAAAGTTTAAAAAAAGAAATGAATAAGTAACAACAATTAGAATCAAATTTTAGTGCATTTATAAAACCCAAAATTGTTAAAAATTAAAAAGAAAAAAATCAATATTTTAAAAAATATAAATTATAGATTTAAAATATAGTACTTGGTAAAAAGTTTATTGTAAAATGTTTGTGCAAATGAGAGCTGTAATTAACAATTAATTAAAAAAAATTGCCCCGTAGTCATGAAGTTGTAAGAATATGTAAAAAAAACATGTCGCATAAGTTATCAAGATACATTTCCCGCTAGAAGTGGACGTTATTCAATGAGTCTGATGAAGACACGAGCCTCAGAGAAAGATCATCCACCAATTAAGTGCACCTTTTAGAGCAATCTGAAGAATCATTGATAAAGAAAGCGCAGAAGTAAATTGAGTAGATATTGGGTAAGAAAAATCAATACATATTGTTTTGAAAGTATCAAGAATAATGCTAATTAGATATCCATCATTAGTATTGTATAGTGAAATGTGCCCCCTATGACTATCAGCCCAATGAAGCTTGAAGCACCCTGAATATTAGCCAAGAACTGAACCTATAACTACTGCATACCTAAAGAATGAAGAATATATTATTAAAGTGGAATAGCGAAAATGTCTGACTAAAAACAGCTTTTCTCTCTCTGTCACCCTTTCGTTTAGCAATGGAAGTAGGATGAAAATAAAGATTATTAACTGACCAATACCTTATCAGCTCTTGGAAAACCCCCCCTAATGGTGGAAGATTTATTGGAGAACCACTAACAGATGAAGGTTCAGGTAAGGAAATTTATATACAATATATGAAAATATTTTGAAAACATTTATTGAAATAATTTATAAAATAATAAAATTGTAGCATAAGTTTGATTGCTTATTTAATAATGCAAAATGAAAAAATATATTTTCTAAATGACTAATTTCTAAATGGGAGACATTATTAAAAGATGAACTGAAGACACAAAATAACTTGTTTTTTGAAAACAATTCTATAATCAACTTCATATAATATGCATCTACATAAATGAAATTATTGATTATAAAATGATATTTATTATTTTACAAAATGTTTTGATAAAGTGAATTAAATATGAATCCACACACACACATAAATTAAGAAATGTTTGTAATGTAATTAAGAAATTACAAGAGTAAAATTGATATATTATATACATGAATATTACCATATAAATGACTCAAACCACACTCTATATAATGTGTAAAATGAAATACTTCTAAATAAGTGTTCAAACCCAAAATGAAAATACTCCCATATAAATGATAAAGAAACTGCATCTATATATGTAATAAAATGAAGTACTTTTAAATAAGTAGTACAAACCTACATCTGTATACTAGATGAATAAAAAATAAATATACTCATATAAGTGATCCAATCCACATCTACATAATGTGTAAATGAAATGCTTCTAAATAGAATGGTTCAAACCCACATGTGGATAATATAAGAAATAAAAATGAAAATATACTCCCACATATAAGTGACTCAAAACTGCATATATAATGTGTAAAATGATATGATCATAAATAAGTAGTTCAAATCCACATCTGTGTAATATGTGAAATAAAATGGAAATACTCCAAATAAATAATTCAAAGCCACATAACATAATTGAAGTAAAATTAAAGATAGCTTCCTATAAAATATATATGTCCACATGCCTTCAATAAATGTGTGCTAATATTTATGTAGACACGAAAAATGCTTTTATGCATCTGGACTGAAATCAAAATGTTTCTGTAAACTTGGATAAAAGCAAATGCTTTATACACTTAGTTGGAAGCAAATGCTTCTATAAACTTGGATTAAAATCAAATGCTTCCATACACCTGGATTGAAATCGATGGCACATAAACACATGGTTTCAAGTCAAATGTTTTCTATAAACATGGATGAAAATCAAATGCTTCTGTGCACATGGACATGTATCTACACGGATAGGTGGAACTTCAACTAGATGCTTATAATTCTAAATAATGGAGGATCAAGGAAAAGAACATGATGTACACATAGATATGTGACAGCAGCCAGAGTAGAAATTGTCAATGAACTTTTCTTCTCTTTTTAAGACTGAGTACCAAATTGCATTGTTAAATAAATTATTGTTACAAAATTAATACCTCTTGTCAGTTTTAATTTGCATCACTTATCAATTAATGCACTGTTACCTGAGCTACCACATCTGGAATAATTTGACATGGGTAATAAGTTGTAGTGAGATGGGACTCCTAGTGATGCCATTTTAGGAAACCAAACACATATATTTCTAGATATTTTAGATCTCTATGGCACTACATCCTCCGATTAGGTATGAAATATTGTTGTAGGAGGGTGACATCAGCATTGGAGAATGCCAATTGATAGTTCCTTCTGCAATATGCTCATCAGGAAATAAAATCCAACCAAGCGAGGGGTTAGTTTGTGTAAGAGATTACAATAAAGGATGTTTTTAATATTTCATTTTTAATGAATAATTCTAAAAATGTCATACCTGTCGAGCAGAAGAAATGTTATTTATCAATTTTTTGTGCATGTTATCATATATAGGTGAACAAGGTAAAGTAATTGAATAAAGATTAAAGGAACATGAATTGTTATAGAAGCATGTGAAAGTAAAAATAATAGTGAATTTAATGACTTCTTCAGTTTTCTTGGATCATGAAAGGACATATAACTATAAATTTAAGAGTTTGATATTGCAAGTATTAAGATTTTTCATGAAGAGAGAAACCACAATAAAAGGGAAATTGTAGGTGTTTTTAAAATGGTAAACCAAATGAATATATGAATTAATAGACAAACTGTAATATTATAATTTAAGTTTTACATGGGATTTGAGTTGATGACATTTGCTTTTGTTTTATTTTTTGAAATTATCAGCAGTTGAAAAGGGTTAAGGAATTAAC
>JAQFVV010011451.1:0-20666 GCA_028023455.1 Epiperipatus broadwayi | reverse complement strand
TACAAGATAACAGATAACAAATTTGTACTATTTCCCACATTTCCACTTATACCCCCCCACACCCTTAATAGCAAAATAACTTAAATAAGTTAATCGCTTCAGAATCATGAATTTTTAATAATAAAAATTTTTTCCTTTTGCCTTCAAAGAAGCTTAACCTCACCAAAACTCATAGTCTGACCTATAAGGTTTGGTACTTACATATTAGACTTGCAACACCTATTAGTCCTGCAAACCTTTTCACATACTTCTCAATCCGCTGACAACTTTATAACATGTTGATATGATCAGTATAACATGTACATGTGTACATATTTTCTCAAGATTTACAAAGATATCGGCACACTGAATACATATGTGAAAAAGCACTGCAGGAGCTAATACATGTTGGAGGTCTAATACAAATGTAATTACTAAATACCATGTAATATATAAAAATATATGGATATCCTTATACAGTATTTAAGTGTGTTGCATATAACAGGAATCGCGATAAAACAATCAATTTGTCTGTTACTGTCATAAAAAAATGCAAAAATACTCTGAAATATACCCAAAAAGCCCTAAAATATATTTTTTAAGCTTATAGTGTAATATATAACAGGAATTGTCGTAGTGAAATAATCATGTTTGTCTGTTAATACTTAAACACAAAGGTATTCTGAAGTATAAATTCAAAAAGCCCAAAACATACACATATTCCAACATAATTATCGTGATAATATATAATAGGGACTGTCTGCTGTACTATATTAGTGTGGATTAAAATATCTCAAACTTAAAAAGTACAGGTTTAATTTACTAAATAACAAAAATCTGAAATAACAAAAAACCTTAAAATGTACACATACCCTAATTACCATGTAATATATAACAGGAATTGTCGCATTGAAAGAAGCAATTTGTCATTTCTACTTTATTTTAAATGAATCAACTTTAACACAAAATGATTTTAAATTTTTTCCTCAAAAACACATGATTGCTCAATATATTGCCTGAACAAGATTTGCACACAAAAAATGATAACAAATATATTTTTTAAAAACCAAAAAATAAAAATAAAGAAAAGTAAATTATTACACTTTTTATTAACTTTTCATTCTGGCAGAGAAATTTTTTGCTGTCATTCAGTATGCAAATGAATGCATCATAATTTCTTTTGAAATCTTCACATAAATTTGGCCAAGTATGAGTCAAGATTGTGCTGTGATATCCCTCAATAAGCTAGCTTATTTATTAGCCATTTTGCCGAAGTTTCACAGTCTCAATGTTTTGTGTGTGAACCCTGGTTTCTGGATTCACAAAATAATATCTGTGGGTTCACATGAAAATCAGATAGTTCGGATATATAGGTGGAACCCTTTTCTACATTTTGCTTGATGGCTTACATCAGAGTTGCTGCTGTCCTATCTTTAATTGTAATGATAAAACATTCAATCTAACTTCCTGCACAAGCCACCACCCTTCCACTGTTTAGGAAGAATTTGTCCAGCTTGATTTTTTCTTCTTGAAAAAGGGCCTGTTACATTTTGACGCATTTTGTTTGGACCTCCAATTGTACATGTTTCTGCTGTAGCACGGCAGTGGTGCAAATCCTCCCACATTAAAAATTGTATCTATTTTGTACTGTTTAAAAGCAAAAAAACCCTAATTAATTAGGAAAATTATGAAAAATAAACCATAAAGAAAAAACAAAAAACTATGTATACTTACTCTTAAAAATCAAAAGAACTGAAATAACTCAGAAGGAGAAGGAGAAATGGAGTACCAAATACTTGAATGAAGCAAAAATGCAATTGAAATGAATGAAGCTGTCATCAGAAAAGAAATCTAGACAATAACTGAAAATGTGGAAAATTTCAAACCTCCCCAGCATTTTGATAATAAGAATTACATTTTCATACAAGATCGGATAACATCGTAGGGTTTATTTCGCTTAAATTTGACATGATCACAAGATTACATGGTTTATCATGGATGTGAAAAGAGCATACCATCTCTACATTACAGGTCTAATATGTAAGGACCAATCTTTTTTGGGGATATATAAATTAGAACTGAAATATTAACAATTATCTTTTACATACGCTTATCATTTCATTTAAGCTGAAACTTCTCTGACCTATATGATACCTTCTTATAAAAACATGGGATATTATTCATTACTCCCAACATAGTCTTTTTATCACCAATTTCCTTTGTATTGTAAACGGCCAAGTTTTGGTGGTTTACATTCCAGATAAGAGTCAAGAATCCAGGTAAAGAGACCAAAGCTGACAAGAGTGGGATGGTGAAGTCCCAAATGCTTAGTATTTAAATCTTTATTTTCAAACCGCTTTCTGGCTCACATGGTTGCATTTTTCCAAACTTTGAATCCCAAACTTCAAATAAAATCCTTTTAAACTTGGTTTTTATTTGTAAACTTATACTTCTAACAAATCAATTCCAATTTATTGAATTATAATATAGAATAACAATTTAAATATACTAAATCCAACATTGAACATTTACTCAAATTACACTAGGGATAATAAAATGGAAATATCCACCTGTCAAAGGGTTAATAACTTGATCATTCTTTTCCAGTATCTAACTTTCATTTAAAATTTGTATGCACAGGAAATATCATAGTTAAACAATTCCAATCTTAGTTACTAAAGATAGATTCTTGCATCTGAAAAACTTTTTCACACTTTTTTATTCTAATGCTGGCCACTTTTATTCTGCAAATCAGCTACCAATCTTATCACTATATCTTTTTTTTATAGCTATAATCCCATCATTTGATTTAATAAACCCTGTTAGTTTCTCTATTTTTTTTTATTCTTTTTATCAAGAATTTATTAATCTCAGATTATACAATTTAATTTTGTTGGAGAGTTTTATATTACAGTTGTATAAACTTTTCATGCCATATTTAAAAGTTATTCACGTATTGAACTTATGTCTTTGCCACTTCCCAGGTTGGCATCACTGATTATCCAATCAAGGGAGTGCCTTCTGTCCGATTTTATTTATATTAACTTTTAATGTTCAGATATTTATGTTGATTAGGTCTTAAGTTGAATTAAAGCTCAATGGAAGTGCAATGAGTTGGTCTCTGACTAGTTTTTTTGAGCTTTTAAGAAAGTTTTGTAACAGAGCCATATCGTTCATATTCAGTAATAAAGTTATTATAAAATATTGCTGCCGCATCTGAAAGTTAAATAAAATATTATATAATTGAGGCTTTTAATGACAGGAGAGAGTAGAATAAATTGTTTATAGAGAGTTGAGTATATATTAAAATTAGGTAAGAAATTACAAATCATTTTAATTGATACTTGATTTCTTATCTCAAGATCATCTAAAAGAATTATAATATTGTAACGAGTTAGCGTTACATCAGTATTAGATCTAGGAAGCATCGATAAACACACACACACCAGCAAGCAACCTAAAAACAACTCAAACTTTAATTTTTCAAAGAACTTCTAAATATTATTTTCTCATAAATACATTTATAAAACACATTGATAAAATACAGACGGTAAACGTCTAATTAAATGATTAAAGCTTTTAGATAATAAAAATAATAATAAAATATAATTTGCTCTCCTAAATAATAAAATATAATTTGCTCTCCTAAATAATAAAATATAATTGTCCATCAAAATCACCACGGGGAATTAAAAATGTTTATTTTAGAAATCTAATGTTAACTAGAATAAAACTTATAGAAAAGATTTGAGGAAAAGATAAAATGCTCGACTTCTAAATTTAAAATAGCTTGTATTGTTCTGGTAAAACACACGCACACACGCATGCATTCGAGGTGTGAAGGATAAGGTTGGTTGAGTGAGATTGCAAAATGAGATTGTCTCAAAATAAATATTGCCTTTAGCACAAAGAGTGAGTGAGCAGGTACCTCAAACGCGGACCTGAACGACAACTCCAAGAACAGGGAACTATGGGGGTAGATTGGATCCCAAGATATGGATCAACCCTTATAAATACTAGTCAAAACCTATTCAATGTTTCGATTCGATTCATTTCGATTGATACGTTATCATTGCTGTGTTTTTTTTATTTTCCAATTCTCAGTACGCCGAGTAGCACCTAATCATTATTCCGATGCTTATGTTTTCATTTGCAAAATAGAATTGTTCCTGGAATTAGCTTGATTATTCCTCAGTATTTCCGATGACCATTATGAAATTAATACCAAGAGCGTCGACTGTCATGAGGGGCTAATAAACCCTTCAGTGACTGATCGTAGCTCCGCTACTGAAATATCTCCCGAAGCTATGAAATTCTGATAACATCGTCGTGTTAAGTGAATGCTCCTAATAAAAGAAATGTTCCCGTGAAATACCCAAACTCGTCCAGACCAATCGACATTCGTCGGAAATCAAGACAAATCCTAGGTAAATATGTTTTATATTATGTTCACTCACTCAAATTATAAACTCATAAGGCAATCTCGTAATTAACCAACATAAAATTGCACGATTAAATCTTAAGACTTTCCTCGTCATGATAGTTTATTTTGTTACTGAACTTTGTAAACATGAACTCTGAACTTAAGTGAATCTAAGGAAAGATATATTTTACCAAATAGAAAGGAACTTTATCTCATTATTCAAATTATGATTCTCTGTGAGCGTGAATGTATGTGCGCGTGTGTAATAAATCAATTAATAATGTTTTCTTTTCATAATTAATAAACTTGTTCAATATCTAATCAAGTCGAGCATATCTCAAATCTTTTCACACACAAACAAAACCGTAGTTTATTTATTCTAGAATAACTTGTCTTTGAAGTAGATTTAGTTAATTTTAATTTTCGTTTCAATTTAGTTACTTTATTAATTATGTCAACATCGTGCCGTAAGTCACGATGTTTCTTATTTCACCTTAGTTAAGATAGATTTAAGAGCGGGCGGGTCTATAATCAATCAAAGTAAACGTCAATTAATTATGTTATATACGATAAAGCGGGGGGATGAACTTGTAAGCCTTGTGTTCGGGGCGAAGCTAACAACCTCATAGGTCAGTGACAACCAATAAATAATCCTTATGCCGTAATCGATCAATTAGAAAACCATGCTGAATTTCATTAGCGGACAATGCGTCTTGTCCGGGAGAAGTCCTCCTAGAAACAATCATGTAACAACCTTTGAGAAACCTTATTGGTCCATGCTGGGAGTGTTGAGCTAGTGGGTGGGGATTAGACTTCGAAATCGTTTTGACATGATGTAAGGTGATGCGAGTAATTAAAATCAACTTAAATAATCGTATCTGGCGCCCCTTTATGTGGATCGTGAATAACTGTCGATGTAAGAAAATAAATAAAGCCTTACAATATGTCACGTTTATTTCAAGCCCGTAGTCTCAAGTTAGGTGGGTTCCTACAATATATTAAAGAAATGGTTAGCGAGACATTCAGATTAAGGTTTAAAATTGTTTGAAGAAAGTTTATGAGTCTTAGGCAGCAACAGGAATTTAGTACTTGATAAATAATTAATAGCGGTCCTCGGTTAATTGCTGCATCCATCGGAGGCGATCTAGTTTTTGATTTTTGTTTGTCAGGCTGATAGCATCTCCATTATTTAACCTTTAAGTACATGATTATAGTTCATGGGTGGATAGATTCAGGGGCGATTATTTTGTGGAAGACTGCATTGGAACTGCCGGGAAAGGTGGATCTTCTCTCTACTCATGGCATATTGATTTGAAATTATGAACAGCATGGATTAGGTTAGCCTTTCTGCTTTTTAAGTTTAGCCCTATTTATACCTTTGTTAAATTATTATGGAATGCTTTTAGTTATAATTCCTTAGGCAATTTAAATACCTTGTTCAGCTGCAATTTGCAGACCGGATGCATGCTTTTGTTCTAGTAAATTAGAAAACAATATAATTCTGCCGAACATTTCTTGAAAGATTTTTTAAAAATCTAATGTTAGATTTTAAAACTAACTTAAAATGACAAAATTTTCATTTATGGGTCTTATATTATATTTCTAAAATTATCTTATTTTTAAATTTGCTAATGTATTTTATACTTTATCCTCACTTCCAGGAAATATATATAATAAAATAGTACTAGCTCAGATAAATGGTTATGCTTGGCTAAAACACGTATAATAAATAATAAAGATATCCTATGTTACTGTCTATTATTTAACTTACCATTGTTTCTCTGAGAATTTCTTGTCTGCTTGGGATTGCAAATGGCTTCCATTTTCACTATTAGATTATTCATGTTGGCATTTGTGCTGTTAATTCCTAGGATCAGTTGTTTAGCAAAGCATTCATCCTTTAAGAATAAGGAAGACAAGAAAGTAAACTACATAACCTTATGGTTTTGAACAGAAAATATTAAATTTTTTAATAATACTATCATATTAGTCAGCACCAGAAATGCACATCTTTCAGACCTGTGCTTTTCATTGAACAATGATGAACTTATTGTATGCTCTCCAAAATCAAGTATATTTTGTATTTCAATAAATTTACATGTTTGATAACAAAAAGCATACCTATTTTCTTTATGTAATTTAATATTTGAAAAAGTCCTAGCATTGTAATTTGCAATGATGGATATAGTTTATAATAAGAATTTGTGACAATAGCATGATTTTTTTGCCTTTTGAAATATTAATAAAATTCTATCCCCTCATATTTTCAATATTTATTTATCAACTTTTTAAATCCAAGTTTTCCCATTTGAAGCAATGTCTTTATCATGATATGTAGATATTAATATTATAAACATTCTTAATCCTTTTGTCTTCTTTCAAACGCAAGGAAGATTATTGCTAATAAGAAACCCTCTAAATTTAAATACTTTGCAATATCCTTAATTATAATCAATTCTACTTTTTAAAATTTAAAATATTTGGAACTAAAAATTTCATATATGTATTTACTGAATTCTTAAGATCCATAATAGATAAAGTATCATAACTATTTTATCTATTTGGTATAACATTTACCACATAAAAAATTAATTTTCTTTTTCAAATTTTGGTGTAAACCATATTACAATATCGACATAATAAAACAATTATTTTTATAATTAAACCATTTATTAATATCATTACTATATTAATAAAATGATTTAAAACATTTTAAATATTGTCTTCTCTATTTATACAATTAAAGTTTGGTACTGAAAATTATATTCTGTAAAATAATAGTTTTTATATAATGTAATGGAACGGCCCCAATCGCCCTAATGGTTGGGAGCAAATTGAAATGGATAATTTACTTCCATTGTAACACATCCTCAGGTTTTAATTTACTTTTTTTAAAGTATATATATATATATAACAAAATATAAACTAGCTCATTCAAGGAATTTAAAGCGCAATGAACTTGGTTACGATGTTAAGTCTTTATTTAAATATCCTACAGGTTTGGGCAGCAATTGATAAATTACATCCATGCATCAAAAGTTATATTACTCATGAGTGAATGTGGTTTAATTATTAATATATATTGCTTCTCCGACTAGCTACAGTGTGCAAAATATATGTCCCCTACTTCACATCAGTTCCTTTAATATAATCCTTTATTAATATATCTTCCTAAATAAGTCAATTTATTTTCCTTTTACCATTCTACTGTAAAAGTTTATTCTTTCATCCACTTTATTCTATTTATATGTTATTTTTAAATTTGCTATTCAGTTTTATTAAATTATTAATAATTAATCATCAACATATCTTTTAATCATTACTGGTACATTCTCATCTCTTTATCATTACTGTTCCATATCTTGCATATACATTTCACTTTAAACCACACTCAATGCACATCCTAACAATAACTTTTTCCTTTACTTATAAAATTCTCCATTAACCTAAAAGTTATATTCCTACAGCACATCTCATTAAATTCTTTAATTTATCTATCTCCTCTTTATCATTAATATACTTATTTATTGCTATTTCAATTGTTTTTTTTTATATTTATATTTGTATACATTGATATTACATCTATTTTTATCAATGTTAATTTATAATTACTCAATGCTTCTTCATTTTTCTTTTAATTTCTTTAAATAATCACTTTGTTATATTTAATATATGTCTCACTATTTTTATTCACACACTTTAAAAAAATACTTCCTAAACCACTTCGATGCTTTATCATAATATGACTCTTTTCCATTAATCACAGGCCTTCTTTATAAATCTTTGGTGCCCTCCATAAATCTTTGCTATCTCACATTCTCTTACTTAATATTTCCTCCAACATCTATTATTTCTTTATTATACAACCCCTTAACCACCACATATTTTTTTTATTATTAATCTTAATATCATCTTATTTTTATAAAATTCCTTTTCTTCTAACATCCTCTCCACCTTCCTTATATACTCTTTCTTATTCATCATCATTAACCTATTACCATTGTCTGACTATAAATATTATATCCCTTTCATACTTTTTTTTTATATTTTTAACTTCTTCTATTTTACTAATTTTAAATCTACTTTTTTCATTTTTTATTTTATATATATTATTCACTTCTTTTTAATTTTTCATTCCCATCTTTTATCATCCCTACCTATAATATTACATATCTTCTATTTTCATAATAATATATTCTTGTATTTTTCTTAATTTAAATCTATTGATGTTAAAATTACATGCATTACTTCCTTTTTTCTTCTTCACTCTTTTTATCTTTATTTTCTTTCATTACCTTATTCATTTTCTTCCTATGTCTTATCTTGATTTTATGATTAAAAAATTCTTTTCTTATATAAATTTTGAAAAAACCTTTCTTCTCTAGGGGTAATTCTATTAACCAACTTTTCTTTTATTTCTCTTAATCTTTTTATATATTTCTTTTTTATTCCCATATCCATTCTTTTTATATATTCTTTTAACACATTTCTTCCATCTTCCTTATCATATTACATTTGTTCTATAATCTACTTTATAACAACAAATGTACAACAATTTGTCAGAAAACATTCTCAAGCTAGAGCAGATATAGATTTCGAAATGAAATTAAGTTATTCATATCTCATTTAATACAAGATACTTGCATATTCCTTATGTTAGGAATGTAAGAAAATATTCAATCTGTAATCTAAAATACAACTACTAACACTCTTAATTATATTTTGTAACACTATTAAATCTTAAAAGAATAATCCAAGTTAATTTGATCACCTTGGAAATTATTTATTAAACAAAACTCTTAATCCTATAAACAACAAAAATTTATGATTTTTCAACCCCCATCGTATTGTCAATGCATATAAACAAAATTGATCCATAGTGAGTCCATTGATGCCAGAGAAATTTGGAAGTAATCTGATGAAAATGGCCAATGTTTGTGCTTAGACTTTGTTGTTCTTGCCTTAGAATTGCCTGAATGTAATGGCAAATTGCATCTAAAATGGAGGTAACCCCTTGGGTTACAAGTTTATCTTCTTAATCCACCATTCTTTAGGTTATCAGCAACTAAAAGTTAAAATTCTATTCTTTTAATGAAGAAGGAGAGAAACGAATTGCTACTTTTTTATCTTCTCTTGCTATTCCATTTTTCTTGACAACCATCTAACAACAAGCTATTTAAACAAAAGTATTCATTTATTAAAAAAAACGACTTGTTGGGTTCGATCAATGCGGTCATTTTTAGTTACATAGCTTAAAAACAGACATTTATGCTCTATGACTGATAACCATGGTTTTATCTACAATGATGGCAATGAATAGCATAGTTTCAATTTCTTTTCTAATTTCTTCCAATAGAATAACTGCTATTAATTGAATAATATCATTTTGTATTTTGTTTGAAAGGCCAGTAAAAACAAGATTTTTCTAAATGAATTTTCAACTGATGATTATCTGATGAACCTAACAATAGTTCTTGCTTTGATAAAAACATACATCTTTTAATTGAGGAATTATGTATCTATTAGCTGCCATTGTTTCTCTTGTTAGATTTTCAATATTAATTTTAAATTGCTGATTAAGGTTAAATTCAATGCCCTTTTTAAGCTTCACTTAAATTGTTCAAGTCATCGAATCCAATTTTTTTATATTATGGACATTAATTTCATGAGAAAATAATATACAAAGCCAACAAAATAATTTTTTAACTTTGCACAACCACTGAGCCACCGTATATATTCATAAAATTCATTTCAAAAATATCTTTACAAATGTTTTATTTAATTCAGAACGCAATTTTTTGTTTTTAATAATGCTACCCTTTTCAGTAAAACTCCCTGAACTGAGGCTGCTTTCGAATAAATTCTTAATAATACAATTATTTCATTATCCATAATAATTAAGCTGGCAGAGTAAAAATAAAATTTAAAAAAAAATAAAAATATTAGTTTTATATTCAAACTAAGTGATTTATAAACACTTTTATTTTATCATTACTGCTTATAAATTATACTTATAAATACTGTAACCTTTAAATTTTATTGTGTTTCCAACTAAATACATCGATGGCCTTATAGTTGGGGTGTTCCTTTTGTAACCTCTAAAGAAAACGAAAAGAAACTAATAATCATAGTCATTCTCTTAAGTTGAGACCTTCTCTCTAACCTATCGAAAAAATATTTCCAAACAAAACTCTAACAAGTTCTGATTGTTGGACACATATCTTTACACACAATATTTGGGTTAAGTTGAGACTTACAGATAACAATAAGGATTATAAAGTAGACTAAGCTCAGTGGTTGGTTACATATAAAGAATTAGCTACAGAGATATACAATTAAGACCAAGGAAGAACTTAACTCTAATAAATTAAATTACTCTAAATAAAACATATAATTTTGGGAAGAGATAAAACTCAATCATTCCCTCATAAATAATTCAGAACAGGGTAAATCTCCACTTTCATCCCAATAAAACTCTTGAGCTATAAATACTAGCACTTTCACAACATGTTTTCCAATAGACTCTTATGACTAACAAACTCCTATTGTATCTTTAATATTATCCATTAATATAACTTGACTTCCTTTACATCTTGTAGAATAAATAATATTTTCTTATAATGCCAAATAAAGATCTCAGGGTTTTCTTTCTGGTATTTTATCAAATAAAGTAGTGGTATAGTGTTGCAAGGCAAATGAATGACATTCCAGCCAGCTTTAATAACATACATTTCCTATGAGTTAATGCATCTGCTTAACATCCTAATAATAATCACGTAGATCACCAAAGAAAATGCTTACTTTATTCAACCCCAATATTTAATAAAAAAAATCATGTATGTAAATTCAGAATATTTACAGCCTTTTACCTAGAATGGTATTCAACTAATAAAGGGAAAAGGGTACATTTCATTTCCCTCTCTTATCCCAAACACTACAGATAAAATACTTCATTTACAGTGTTTAAATTCAGATAATAGGTTAATAATGTGCAGTCTGAATTATGGATGGATACATCCATTGCAAGACTTAAATGAACAATTATCAATTTAAAATTTTTAATTAAAAAAAACCTATTTATGTCACTGTTTCTTATCAAGTATTAGTGATTTGGATCTTGAGAATAATAATTATCTGATTTGAAAAATATACATTTTATTTTATTTGGTGGGTTTGTGGAACCAAAGAGAAGAAATTTCACACAGAAAAATACTCAAAAACTAAATTTTAATAAATTTTAAAAATACATTTATTACATTTAGACATAAAAAAATTATTTACAGCACACTAATATAATAACAGCTTACACATCATAGCTACTAGATCCTGTCCATTTTAACTTTGAGAGTTAATAATCTAAGTTCATTTTATTGCACAATAAACTTATGATTATAAATTATTATGATTTCTGGCTAAATATTTATTTGAAATCACAATTTATTCTACTTCATCTAAGGCATTAAACAAACATTAATGAACTTGAAAATGATAATTATAATAGTTGGCTCGCTTGCCCCATAAGCTACTTAACATTTTCCATATATTTTACATCTTAGTGCCTTTATGATATCTTACTATTAAAATCATATAACAAAATTATGAAGATTAACTTCAAGATAATTTATTGCTGCTTCTAACTTAGCTGGCTAATATGATGATGATAACTGTCATCATTACATTACAACTGCCTCACACTATGTTAATTTTAAAACTAAGGAATAAATAAAAAAACATTCATCAGAAGTCGCACATACGTTGCTAGTTAACTTATTTAAAGTCCACATAATAATATTAAATTTAAAATTTATGGAACTTACAAACCCCTCGGCGAATTTCTCCATATGACGTCTATAAATAGCATTGTGTCTGCGTATTCTTATCAGGCTATGCTTTAAATTAAGGAATTAAATTATTAAATCTTGTGGATTTACTTGTATACTATTGGCAAAGCACAGTAGCATAATACGGATATTATTATGATCAACAAAAGCACTGACAATTACTACCTCAACAACTAGCTATCATCGCCATAACTTTTATAAATACAATAGTCTACACCTTCTGTGGTGGACAATCTAGTATTTTAAATAGTACATGTGGGACAACATCACTAAATAAGCTCCTTAGAGCAAGACACCTGACTATAATAATGGTGGCTCCCATGCTTATCTATCAAGCATAAGTGAAGACAAAGATGCAGTCTTACAACCTAAGAAAAGGGAAAACACACCAAAGACAAATGATTCTCTCCATGGAATCTAACTAAATAAGCTATATAAAATATTTTGGAACACCGTCATCTCATGGCAAATACATATAATAATGGGAGATCATTTCCATCCCATAAACATCATAAATAGTATACTATTTGATAAATCTAGAGCTATAAAGCATAACTATTTCTCACAATGGCAAGATACAAATTTATCCCTAATGATAAAGATTAAAAGCTTGTATCAACATTAAATCTCCACATTAAATAATATCCGAAACCCGCAGGAAAGTATCAGTCAAAACGACTATAAACACATTAAACTAGCATAGTAAATATTTGCATAAGATAAGGAACACGCATACGAACAATGAGCATAATAAATATTTATGAAATTAAGTGGACAGATTGATGCAATATATATTCTTAATTAAATGGTTAATGAAATAAATTTGTTCCCAGACAAATTCAAAATCTAATTTTTGCTACCGAATGATATTAAGAAAATTATTAAAACTTCTGATAAACACACCTGTAATGATTATTTGTCCCAAGTTATAAAGAACAGGCAATTTTAAATTTTAAACCCTTTGCCAATATATTTAAAATTACGTTTGTGTAATAAAATCTCAGTAAAGGTTTACTATAACGGTCTATCTATGTTTGCCCTCTGTTGTTTAAAATTTAAACTAAATTGTTTTTTAAACTAAATTGTTTGAGAATCTTACGTGTATGTTATTATATTACAAATAAATTAAAATGTAATCAAATGTAAAAGATAATAAAAATAAGGATAACCCTTTTTAAAGAATTTGAATGTTGGATTAATTAAACGACATTAATTAGATGACATTAATTAAAAGAATTACTTTTAATTTCTTTGAAAGTTAAGAATTTCAACTGTCTACAACTTGAGACCATTGGAAATAAAAAGTATATGCTACTATATTACAATTACATGAAAATTTATTCAAATGTAAAAGATAAAAAAAAACATTTACCTTTTTAAACATAATTATGTCCTATACACACTAGGAAGTTGGAGAAAAAAGCGGTATTGCTGTATCTACTCTGGAGGGCAAATTCATGCAGGTACGATGAAAACAAAGCTCTGCTAGTGCCAGATTGGAATGTCAGCTTACGCTTTGCTCTCATCCACATGTTTTCAATATTCTGGGTGTGTATGTCTTGGTCTTCGGGATGCACGAGTTGTCCTGATGGACGACAACCCAATGCATATACACACCATTGTTGAGACTGCTGATGTTATTGTATGCAGACCAGCCATCTGAAATAATGCACGCACCTGGTAAAATGAACTGCTGTATCAGGCCCTCCAGTGTACCAGCTGTCCTGTCTGCAACTTGTCAAGAAGCACTTGCTTGATGCTCTTTTCTATACTGCCAAACACCCAATGACCACTCCGTATAGTCCCCCTGTGATATTTTCGGTGGAAATAATAGGTTTTGTCAATTTTGACGATTGATGGCTCTCATTGTCATCAAATCCAACTAGAACTGTCAGATTTGTGTCAAAATATTTGGCACATTCTTCCTGGAAAAATTTCGCCCAGTCAATGATAATTTTTTTGCTGACGCCGGTCTCATGCACAATGTGTTGTTAGGCAAATTACGTGCCCAAAAAATACACTATGCTTATAATTGTTCCCAGAGGCAGATGACTTTTTGAAAAAAAGAAAGACCCTTTTCTGATTGAGATGCGATGGTGACATATTCTGCATTGCCATCTACATCCATCTAAGCCTGTAGAATACATCACCAGCCACACCGAACACCGCACTGTTGGCATAAGGCATAGTTCTTCAGAAGGAGTCTTCGTGCAAGCCATTTGATGGCCAATTCCGTAGTTTGTATGGCGTCCCATAACTGGCGAGATTCCATTCCTCTGCCAGAATAGCAGCAACACTCCAAAATTTCACCATCAGGTACTAAGCATGTAGCAGACATTTTTTCCAACTATAAAACTACACGTGTGCGTGTATTTCCATGCTGCTGAACACATAGGGTGTCTTTTCCCCCCAACATGTGCTATAAATGTAGTTATTTTAAATTCTTAAGTTGTAGACAGTTGAAATTTTTTAACTTTCAAAGAAATGAAAAGTAATTCTTTTAATTAATGTCGTGTTTAATCCAACATTCAAATTCTTTAAAAAGGTTTATCTTTTTTTTTTTTATTATTCTTTTACATTTGATTAAATTTTAATTTATTTGTAATATAATAACATACACGTAAGATTCTCGAAACAATTTAGTTTAAAAAAAAAACAATTTAGTTTAAATTTTAAACAATAGAGGGCAAACATAGATAGACCGTTATAGTAAACCTTTACCAAAATCTTCATTGTAAACTCCTTGAGACAATTTCAGATGGTAAAGTAAGATACATTGACATGTAAAATAAAGCATAAAATATATAACTATTATATTACTTTTTAAAAAAAAAAAAAAAAAACAAACAAATAAAATTTACAATAATAATGATGATGATGATAAATTCAGTTCATTAGTAAACTTTCCTCGACAGTAGGCAGATAATTTACGGCGCGAGGTCCCACGTGGTTAGCTATGTGAATAATATTGACGCATTAGTATTTTTCAAACCAATATATTTATTTATTTATTTTTAAGAAACAACAAAGCAGCTACAACCTCAATATGATAGTAGATAGGGCCGGGCGCCCGCATGCAAATTTGATTTTGGCGCCCCTGTCAATATGTATGTTTACTAAGGTGACCCGACCGTGTCCCATGGCGTTTAAAAAAAGTCATGATTTTAGAAAGAATGCACAATGTAATGCTATTTTTGATATCAAAAATAGCATAAAATTGATTGTTAAATTATATATTATTTCATACAAACGGTTTGTATGAAATAATATATAATTTAACACGGCAAATTTAGATGTTAGAAAAATTTGGCAGAAATTTTAAAAATAATGTGTTTGTTAAAAAAAGAACAGAGTGATTCAAATATATATATATAATAAATTAAAAAAAAATAATGTTTGAGATTAAAATATTTAAATGTTTAAAAATAATTTTCGAAAAACATTTACATATTTTAATCTCAAATATTTTTTTTTTAAAATTTCATATTTATTATTTAGGGGCCACTGTCTGTTTTTAACAAACCCATTATTTTTAAAATTTTTGCTAATTTTTCTAACCTCTAAATTTATGCAAATATTAGCTAAATTTAATAATAAATTTACAATTTATAAAATGAAATAATTTCAAAAAAAGATAATATTACAAACATACATATTTAATTTATTATTATTAATGCACGCTTATATCTATATAAATGCTCCATATAAACCAAATTTTTAATCAGCTCCCCCCCCCTGGTCAATGGTGTCCCGCTTACCAATGTTAAAATCTGGTCACTTTAATGTATACCACCTACATGTTATAAATATTAGTGTACAAAATCTTTCTAAGGGAAACAAACAAGGCAATGTAAATAAATAATTTTTAATATTAAAAAAAAGAAAATACAGTTAAAAAAGTAAATGCATTACAAAACATGTTATAATTATAATAATTTTATACTCCTTGACTTCATATTAATAAACCTTGATATGATTGTAATTTATTTCCAGTTCTGCACAAATATCATTTTCAATAGCAATTAATGCCAAATTAACAAGCCGCTTTTTGTGACATAGTTGTTCTCAAGTAAGTTTTAATTAATTTTAACTCTAGAAAAAGAGCGTGCCACCGCTTGCAACACTAACAGGTAATGTTAATAATATTCTTAAAGCTATTGATAAGTTTGGCATAGATAAATTATTAGAAACTATAAAATTAAGTGTTTCTAAGGGGTTTTGAGAATTTGCAAAAAATCCTTTTGAAAAATATCTCGAAAAAGCACATAATTCGTTTAATAAATCTGTGGCATTAATATCTTTACTGTTATCAAATTTTTAAAATATTTTCTAAATCTTTGCATTTTACTTGTAACTCATTTTATTAATTTCTGATATTTTGATAAAGAAAATTGAAATTATTATAATATGTTTCCCAGGAGTTCAAAGCGTTCTGTTAAAGAATTAATCATACATCTAAAAGTGTAAAAATAATGCTTATTTTAAATTTTCTCTCTTCAGGTATTTGAGTGTGTTTGGCCCTGATGCTCGTAATCAAATTGACTTAGTTTTTCCCATTGTTTAACTTTTGGTAGTTTTTAAATTCTTTCTCTCCATCAACCTCTTCGCTAAGTTCATCTGCAATTTTGAGAATGTTTTTGAAATTTGAATCTAATTCATGATTATCAAAAAAATCTCTTATTTAGATTTGCGATCATTCTAAAAGCAAGTAAAGCATTCTAGTTTACATTTTGGAGCATTTTACTGACAGAATTTCTCTTATTCTATTTAATATATCATGCCAAATTATTAAAGAACAAATAAATTTGTAATCTTAAGGTTAGTGCAGAGTGATTGTTTCAGTGTTGAATTTCTAATTAAAAGATTCGTTGTTCATTATTTCATAGAATGCATCATAAATTTCACCCAACTGATACCTCAGAGGCCGGATTGCATCAATTCTGCTTTTCCCACATGTTTCTGATGGCTGTTTTAGATAAAGTTTTAATAAATTTTAAAAGGATTGACCACCGTTTATAAGATGATGAAAAAAATTGTATATTTTTTTGAACAATTGCAAAAAACCAATTGTATCTACATTGATTTGGCGGCATCGTTTATGATTAAGTTTAAAGAATGAGCAGCACATGGTACGTAAATGCACGAGGGCTTTAATAAAATCAAATTTTGAAGTCCAGCCTTTTGCCTTCACAAGTTGGTCCCATTATCATACCCTTGACTATCAAAGATGTCTTCAATGGGAATCTTCCATTTTTCCAGTTGTTCAATTATTGTTGTACATAAACCTCGTCCAGTGAATCTGTTATATCTATGAACCTAAAAAGTTTTCTCTAATTTTAACCGTTCCATTATTACAAAAAACGAAGCGAATAATTATGGTCATTTGTTCAGTTTTACTTGCATCTGGTGTACAATCTAAAATAATAGAATAATATTTGGATTTCTTTATCGATAATAAAATTGTTTCCCTAATTGCTGTACTTAAAATTTCCAATAATTCATTTTGGCTATCTTTGCTCAAATAATGTACTCTATTGTTTTGATCTAGGGCCCTCTCAACATGATTTTCCATAACGGGATCAAACTTCACACGTAATTCAATTCCCTATCTAAATTTCCGTTATTTTTTTCATATAATTTATCAGATGATCCGCGAAATGCTAAATTTTGACTACCAAGGAATTTGATAATTTCAATCAGCCGTTCCAAAACACTCCTCCAATGTTTCTTTTCCATTTCATATAAATTTTGAGATTGACAATCAATAGTAATTTTGTTTTTTAATCTTTTCTCAAGTTCATTCCAATTCAATAAACTTTTCATGTGAGCCATACTAGTTTCATGTCTGTGTAAAGTTGTACTTAAATTTCTCCAATTATTGTATCCTTCTATGAGGCTAGATTCAGTAGATCCAAAAACTTTGCAACAAAAGCAAAACACAGAGTTCAAAATTTCGGAATAAATAAGCCATTTTCGAAAAACTACTTCTCCGTTTTCCATTTTTCTATTATAATATACATCAGAAAATTTACGGCCATGTACATCGTTCGGATATATAATATCTTTCTTTTGAACAGGCCCCATTTCTACTAAAATAACACGTAGTTTGTCATCGATTTTATTCCATTCAGCTGGATCTTCTAAATTTGTACACATTTGATATGATATTGGCACAATGACTTTGTTGTCACTTAACTGTTTCTTACTAAAATCTTGTTCAATATTTTCAACAGTTCCCTGTGATCTAGATGATGTGCACGGTTCTGGTTCTTGTTGAGTATAAGCTATTTCAGAAGCAGTTGATATTTTAAGATATTTATTAAGTGATCCACTTTGTTTTTTAATGTTTGCTATTTTTTCAGCTTGGCATTTACGATTTTGTGCACCGGATAGTTTTTTCTTAGTTTTTGATTCCATATTACTTTTACTCATGAACACCACTTTAAAATAATTTTCAAATGTAATAAATAAATAAATACGGACTCTAATTTATATATTTACATCATGTATCTTAATACTTAAGATTATATATCGCTAATTTAGATGTCCAACACAAATTACTTCTTGCGCCAAAATACAAAACTCTATACGCGGAGGGAAGAAGTTGTTTAACTTGTTTACCTAAAAAAGGCAGCTAATAAATTGGAAATATTCAGCCATTGACATTAAAAATGGTCAGGTTTTAAAATAACTCAAGTGTCCAGTTTTTTACGCTTGATTGAACATTTTAGTTTTACCATTGGCAAGATTTTCTTTTGTTATCATATATTTTTCTAATTAACACAGGTGGCCTGCCAGGCCTGATTTGCGATTTCAATAGAAAATTTCCTGGGATTATAATTATTGTTTACAAGTTCTTACTAAGATTTTAAAATTTACGATAAACATCATAAGCAAACGTATGTAATTAATTTGCAAACCTAATTAGTATGCAAAAAAAATAGACTTTTGACAACGATTAAAATATATAAAATAAAAAGTAAACTGAAAATTATATTAAGTTTACTGGAATTATACCTATAATATATATTACATACACGTTCGAATATTTATATCAATTTATTATTTAAATAAAAAATTAGAAAATGTTTTATTTTGCAATATTATAATCGTTTCTTACGATTTCAAAATTATGTACATGATCTAATATATATATACGCATAGCATAAATTTTAATCTTGAACTTCTTTTTTCTTTAAAAAATAGTCAGTATAAACAAATATTCACCAAAATATAAAATAACAAACCAATTTTCTTTAAAAAACTTGTTTTTTAATTATTATGACTATATGAATTTTAATTTCAAGAGCAACGTTTCGACTATTTACATCCTTATAGCCTTTTTCAAGCCACTAAAATATACAAAAAATAACAAAATAAATAAAATAAAACATTATATAATCATTAAACCCTATATATATTTCAAATCTTCACAAAATTCTTTTTAAAAAAATTTTTTCTTTTAAAAACATAAATCTAATATAAAACATAAAAACATTACCTTCCTCTATTTAAAAAACCTACAATTTAAACTTCTATTTAAATCACTCTGTTTAAATTATATTTAGATAAAATACCTCAAAACCAGTCTTATCATCTACAAAAATCAATTAGTTTTTTAAATTCCTTAATATATATATATATATTCTTCCGAATATTATATATACGCATATACATACATAAGTTCTAATTTATAATACTTTTAGTGTGTGTTTATTTATATATTTGCTAGCAGAAAGTTACTTATAGTTTACTATAAGCAGTACTATATATATATAAACATTACAATATGAAATTTGTAATATAATAAACTTTATGTTTAGTTTATTGTTCATGATAAATAATAGATTTGATTGTTTTATATTTTTAATATTAAGCAGAGCTTGTGTGCAGGCCTGCTTGTGTGTGTCATTTAATAAGATATAATATGACTTCATATGATTTTCAATAATCTACTCTCAATAATTTTTGTAAATAAACATTTGAGAATAATATTCTTCAAATGTGAGTATTTTTGTTAGTAGAGTTTTAATTTCTCAGGGATGGCGCCTTCTTTTTCAGATGCTAATCTCTCAGTGATGGCGCCTCCTTCTGCCAGCGCCCGAATGCCTAGCATGCGTTGCATGCCCGCTTCCGCCCGGCCCTGATAGTAGACAAGCACACAAATACGATATACTGTTAAACATGAACAGATATGGATCTATTATATGACGCAATTTAATATTAACTAGCTAGTTTGAACATGGCAATTTTGTACAATTATTATTAAATTCTAGTAGTTATCCGCGGTTTCATTGAAAAAATATTTTATTAACAGTTTTCCCTCTTTCTGGAGAAGCAGATGATAAAGCAACATTTCCGCCATAAATAAATGATATGCCAGTTTTCTTTAACAAATTTTTTAATTTTTATTTTCAGAAAGC
>JAQFVV010011450.1:1778-20943 GCA_028023455.1 Epiperipatus broadwayi | reverse complement strand
ATTTTTTAAAAATTTGTAACCAGGCTGTATTTCCAAGCTTAAAACGCGCTATGAACATGCTGGTATACAGTAATATATTTTTAATGAATTTTTTCACTGATTTTGTCATATTTAGGTAGAATTAGCTAAATTATACTGAACTGCAATGTTAAAGTATTCAAATTCATCAATTTTTAGAAATTTGTAACCAGGCTGTATTTCCAAGCTTAAAACGCGCTATGAACATGCTGGTATACAGTAATATATTTTTAATGAATTTTTTCACTGATTTTGTCATATTTAGGTAGAATTAGCTTAATTATACTGAACTGCAATGTTAAAGTATTCAAATTCATCAATTTTTAGAAATTTGTAACCAGGCTGTATTTCCGAGCTTAAAACGCGCTATGAACATGCTGGTATACAGTAATATATTTTTAATGAATTTTTTCACTGATTTTGTCATATTTCAGTAGAATTAGCTTAATTATACTGAACTGCAATGATAAAGTATTCAAATTCATCAATTTTTAGAAATTTGTAACCAGGCTGTATTTCCAAGCTTAAAACGCGCTATGAACATGCTGGTATACAGTAATATATTTTTAATGAATTTTTTTACTGGTTTTGTCATATTTAGGTAGAATTAGCTAAATTATACTGAACTGCAATGTTAAAGTATTCAAATTCATCAAGTTTTAAAAATTTGTAACCAGGCTGTATTTCCAAGCTTAAAACGCGCTATGAACATGGTGGTAAACAGTAATATATTTTTAATGAATTTTTTCACTGATTTTGTCATATTTAGGTAAAATTAGCTAAATTATACTGAACTGCAATGTTAAAGTATTGAAATTCATCAATTTTTAGAAATTTGTAACCAGGCTGTATTTTTAAGCTTAAAACGCGCTATGAACATGCTGGTATACAGTAAAATATTTTTAATGAATTTTTTCACTGATTTTGTCATATTTCGGTAGAATTAGCTAAATTCTACTGAACTGCAATGATAAAGTATTCAAATTCATCAATTTTAACGAATTTGTAACCTGGCTGTATTTCCAACCTTAAAACGAGTTTTGAACATGCGGATGTACAATGGTATATTTTGAATAAACTGTTTGTCTGATTTTGTCATATTTAGGTAGAATTAGCTTAATTATACTGAACTGCAATGTTAAAGTATTCAAATTCATCAATTTTTAGAAATTTGTAACCAGGCTGTATTTCCAAGCTTAAAACGCGCTATGAACATGCTGGTATACAGTAATATATTTTTAATGAATTTTTTCACTGATTTTGTCATATTTAGGTAGAATTAGCTTAATTATAGTGAACTGCAATGTTAAAGTATTCAAATTCATCAATTTTTAGAAATTTGTAACCAGGCTATATTTCCGAGCTTAAAACGCGCTATGAACATGCTGGTATACAGTAATATATTTTTAATGAATTTTTTCACTGATTTTGTCATATTTCAGTAGAATTAGCTTAATTATACTGAACTGCAATGATAAAGTATTCAAATTCATCAATATTTAGGAATGTGTAATTTGGCTGTATTTCCAAGCTTAAAACCCGCTAAGATCATGCTGGTGTACAGTACTATATTTTGAATGAATTTTTTTACTGGTTTTGTCATATTTAAGTAGAATTAGCTAAATGATACTGAACTGCAATGTGAAAGTATTGAAATTCATCAATTTTTAGAAAATTGTAACCAGGCTGTATTTCCGAGCTTAAAACGCGCTATGAACATGCTGGTATACAGTAATATATTTTTATTGAATTTTTTCATTGAATTTGTCATATTTCGGTAGAATTAGCTAAATTATACTGAAGTGCAATGTTAAAGTATAAAAATTCATCAATTTTTAGGAAGGTGTAATTTGGCTGTAGTTCCAAGCTTAAAACGCGCTATGAACATGGTGGTAAACAGTATTATATTTTTAATGAATTTTTTCACTGATTTTGTCATATTTAGGTAGAATTAGCTAAATTATACTGAACTGCAATGTTAAAGTATTCAAATTCATCAATTTTTAAAAATTTGTAACCAGGCTGTATTTCCAAGCTTAAAACGCGCTATGAACATGCTGGTATACAGTAATATATTTTTAATGAATTTTTTCACTGATTTTGTCATATTTCGGTAGAATTAGCTTAATTATAGTGAACTGCAATGTTAAAGTATTCAAATTCATCAATTTTTAGAAATTTGTAACCAGGCTGTATTTCCGAGCTTAAAACGCGCTATGAACATGCTGGTATACAGTAATATATTTTTAATGAATTTTTTCACTGATTTTGTCATATTTCGGTAAAATTAGCTTAATTATAGTGAACTGCAATGTTAAAGTATTCAAATTCATCAATTTTTAGAAATTTGTAACCAGGCTGTATTTCCGAGCTTAAAACGCGCTATGAACATGCTGGTATACAGTAATATATTTTTAATGAATTTTTTCACTGATTTTGTCATATTTCAGTAGAATTAGCTTAATTATACTGAACTGCAATGATAAAGTATTCAAATTCATCAATTTTTAAAAATTTGTAACCAGGCTGTATTTCCAAGCTTAAAACGCGCTATGAACATGCTGGTATACAGTAATATATTTTTAATGAATTTTTTCACTGATTTTGTCATATTTAGGTAGAATTAGCTAAATTATACTGAACTGCAATGTTAAAGTATTCAAATTCATCAATTTTTAGAAATTTGTAACCAGGCTGTATTTCCGAGCTTAAAACGCGCTATGAACATGCTGGTATACAGTAATATATTTTTAATGAATTTTTTCACTGATTTTGTCATATTTCGGTAGAATTAGCTTAATTATACTGAACTGCAATGTTAAAGTATTCAAATTCATCAATTTTTATGAATTTGTAACCTGGCTGTATTTCCAAGCTTAAAACGCGCTATGAACATGCTGGTATACAGTAATATATTTTTAATGAATTTTTTCACTGATTTTGTCATATTTCGGTAGAATTAGCTAAATTATACTGAACTGCAATGTTAAAGTATTCAAATTCATCAATTTTTAAAAATTTGTAACCAGGCTGTATTTCCAAGCTTAAAACGCGCTATGAACATGCTGGTATACAGTAATATATTTTTAATGAATTTTTTCACTGATTTTGTCATATTTAGGTAGAATTAGCTTAATTATACTGAACTGCAATGTTAAAGTATTCAAATTCATCAATTTTTAGAAATTTGTAACCAGGCTGTATTTCCAAGCTTAAAACGCGCTATGAACATGCTGGTATACAGTAATATATTTTTAATGAATTTTTTCACTGATTTTGTCATATTTAGGTAAAATTAGCTAAATTATACTGAACTGCAATGTTAAAGTATTCAAATTCATCAATTTTTAGAAATTTGTAACCAGGCTGTATTTCCAAGCTTAAAACGCGCTATGAACATGCTGGTATACAGTAATATATTTTTAATGAATTTTTTCACTGATTTTGTCATATTTCGGTAGAATTAGCTAAATTATACTGAACTGCAATGTTAAAGTATTCAAATTCATCAATTTTTAAAAATTTGTAACCTGGCTGTATTTCCAAGCTTAAAACGAGTTTTGAACATGCTGGTGTACAATAGTATATTTTGAATAAATTGTTTCACTGATTTTGTCATATTTAGGTAGAATTAGCTAAATTATACTGAACTGCAATGTTAAAGTATTCAAATTCATCAAGTTTTAAAAATTTGTAACCAGGCTGTATTTCCAAGCTTAAAACACGCTATGAACATGGTGGTAAACAGTAATATATTTTTAATGAATTTTTTCACTGATTTTGTCATATTTAGGTAAAATTAGCTAAATTATACTGAACTGCAATGTTAAAGTATTCAAATTCATCAATTTTTAAAAATTTGTAACCAGGCTGTATTTCCAAGCTTAAAACGCGCTATGAACATGCTGGTATACAGTACTATATTTTAAATGAATTTTTTTACTGATTTTGTCATATTTCGGTAGAATTAGCTAAATTATACTGAACTGCAATGTTAAAGTATTCAAATTCATCAATTTTTAGAAATTTGTAACCAGGCTGTATTTCCAAGCTTAAAACGCGCTATGAACATGGTGGTATACAGTAATATATTTTTAATGAATTTTTTCACTGATTTTGTCATATTTAGGTAGAATTAGCTTAATTATACTGAACTGCAATGTTAAAGTATTCAAATTCATCAATTTTTAGAAATTTGTAACCAGGCTGTATTTCCGAGCTTAAAACGCGCTATGAACATGCTGGTATACAGTAATATATTTTTAATGAATTTTTTCACTGATTTTGTCATATTTCAGTAGAATTAGCTTAATTATACTGAACTGCAATGATAAAGTATTCAAATTCATCAATATTTAGGAATGTGTAATTTGGCTGTATTTCCAAGCTTAAAACCCGCTAAGAACATGCTGGTGTACAGTACTATATTTTTAATGAATTTTTTCACTGATTTTGTCATATTTAGGTAGAATTAGCTAAATTATACTGAACTGCAATGTTAAAGTATTCAAATTCATCAATTTTTAGAAATTTGTAACCAGGCTGTATTTCCAAGCTTAAAACGCGCTATGAACATGCTGGTATACAGTAATATATTTTTAATGAATTTTTTCACTGATTTTGTCATATTTAGGTAGAATTAGCTAAATTATACTGAACTGCAATGTTAAAGTATTCAAATTCATCAATTTTTAGAAATTTGTAACCAGGCTGTATTTCCAAGCTTAAAACGCGCTATGAACATGCTGGTATACAGTAATATATTTTTAATGAATTTTTTCACTGATTTTGTCATATTTAGGTAGAATTAGCTTAATTATACTGAACTGCAATGTTAAAGTATTCAAATTCATCAATTTTTAGAAATTTGTAACCAGGCTGTATTTCCGAGCTTAAAACGCGCTATGAACATGCTGGTATACAGTAATATATTTTTAATGAATTTTTTCACCGATTTTGTCATATTTCAGTAAAATTAGCTTAATTATAGTGAACTGCAATGTTAAAGTATTCAAATTCATCAATTTTTAGAAATTTGTAACCAGGCTGTATTTCCGAGCTTAAAACGCGCTATGAACATGCTGGTATACAGTAATATATTTTTAATGAATTTTTTCACTGATTTTGTCATATTTCGGTAAAATTAGCTTAATTATAGTGAACTGCAATGTTAAAGTATTCAAATTCATCAATTTTTAAGAATTTGTAACCTGGCTATATTTCCAACCTTAAAACGAGTTTTGAACATGCGGATGTACAATAGTATATTTTGAATAAATTGTTTCTCTGATTTTGTCATATTTAGGTAAAATTAGCTCAATTATACTGAACTGTAATGTTAAAGTATTCAAATTCATCAAGTTTTAAAAATTTGTAACCAGGCTGTATTTCCAAGCTTAAAACACGCTATGAACATGGTGGTAAACAGTAATATATTTTTAATGAATTTTTTCACTGATTTTGTCATATTTAGGTAAAATTAGCTAAATTATACTGAACTGCAATGTTAAAGTATTCAAATTCATCAATTTTTAGAAATTTGTAACCAGGCTGTATTTCCAAGCTTAAAACAAGCTAAGAATATGCTGGTGTACAATACTATATTTTAAATGAATTTTTTTACTGGTTTTGTCATATTTAGGTAGAATTAGCTAAATTATACTGAACTGCAATGTTAAAGTATTCAAATTCATCAAGTTTTAAAAATTTGTAACCAGGCTGTATTTCCAAGCTTAAAACGCGCTATGAACATGGTGGTAAACAGTATTATATTTTTAATGAATTTTTTCACTGATTTTGTCATATTTAGGTAGAATTAGCTTAATTATACTGAACTGCAATGTTAAAGTATTGAAATTCATCAATTTTTAGAAATTTGTAACCAGGCTGTATTTCCAAGCTTAAAACGCGCTATGAACATGCTGGTATACAGTAATATATTTTTAATGAATTTTTTCACTGATTTTGTCATATTTCAGTAGAATTAGCTTAATTATACTGAACTGCAATGATAAAGTATTCAAATTCATCAATATTTAGGAATGTGTAATTTGGCTGTATTTCCAAGCTTAAAACCCGCTAAGAACATGCTGGTGTACAGTACTATATTTTGAACGAATTTTTTTACTGGTTTTGTCATATTTAGGTAAAATTAGCTGAATTATACTGAACTGTAATGTTAAAGTATTCAAATTCATCAAGTTTTAAAAATTTGTAACCAGGCTGTATTTCCAAGCTTAAAACACGCTATGAACATGGTGGTAAACAGTAATATATTTTTAATGAATTTTTTCACTGATTTTGTCATATTTAGGTAAAATTAGCTAAATTATACTGAACTGCAATGTTAAAGTATTGAAATTCATCAATTTTTAGAAATTTGTAACCAGGCTGTATTTTTAAGCTTAAAACGCGCTATGAACATGCTGGTATACAGTAAAATATTTTTAATGAATTTTTTCACTGATTTTGTCATATTTCGGTAGAATTAGCTAAATTCTACTGAACTGCAATGATAAAGTATTCAAATTCATCAATTTTCACGAATTTGTAACCTGGCTGTATTTCCAACCTTAAAACGAGTTTTGAACATGCGGATGTACAATGGTATATTTTGAATAAACTGTTTGTCTGATTTTGTCATATTTAGACAGAATTAGGTAAATTATACTGAACTGTAATGTGAAAGTATTCAAATTCATCAATTTTTAGAAAATTGTAACCAGGCTGTATTTCCGAGCTTAAAACGCGCTATGAACATGCTGGTATACAGTAATATATTTTTAATGAATTTTTTCACTGATTTTGTCATATTTAGGTAGAATTAGCTTAATTATAGTGAACTGCAATGTTAAAGTATTCAAATTCATCAATTTTTAGAAATTTGTAACCAGGCTGTATTTCCGAGCTTAAAACGCGCTATGAACATGCTGGTATACAGTAATATATTTTTAATGAATTTTTTCACTGATTTTGTCATATTTCAGTAGAATTAGCTTAATTATACTGAACTGCAATGATAAAGTATTCAAATTCATCAATATTTAGGAATGTGTAATTTGGCTGTATTTCCAAGCTTAAAACCCGCTAAGATCATGCTGGTGTACAGTACTATATTTTGAATGAATTTTTTTACTGGTTTTGTCATATTTAAGTAGAATTAGCTAAATGATACTGAACTGCAATGTGAAAGTATTGAAATTCATCAATTTTTAGAAAATTGTAACCAGGCTGTATTTCCGAGCTTAAAACGCGCTATGAACATGCTGGTATACAGTAATATATTTTTAATGAATTTTTTCATTGAATTTGTCATATTTCGGTAGAATTAGCTAAATTATACTGAAGTGCAATGTTAAAGTATAAAAATTCATCAATTTTTAGGAAGGTGTAATTTGGCTGTAGTTCCAAGCTTAAAACGCGCTATGAACATGGTGGTAAACAGTATTATATTTTTAATGAATTTTTTCACTGATTTTGTCATATTTAGGTAGAATTAGCTAAATTATACTGAACTGCAATGTTAAAGTATTCAAATTCATCAATTTCTAAAAATTTGTTACCAGGCTGTATTTCCAAGCTTAAACCGCGCTATGAACATGCTGGTATACAGTAATATATTTTTAATGAATTTTTTCACTGATTTTGTCATATTTAGGTAGAATTAGCTTAATTATAGTGAACTGCAATGTTAAAGTATTCAAATTCATCAATTTTTAGAAATTTGTAACCAGGCTGTATTTCCGAGCTTAAAACGCGCTATGAACATGCTGGTATACAGTAATATATTTTTAATGAATTTTTTCACCGATTTTGTCATATTTCAGTAAAATTAGCTTAATTATAGTGAACTGCAATGTTAAAGTATTCAAATTCATCAATTTTTAGAAATTTGTAACCAGGCTGTATTTCCGAGCTTAAAACGCGCTATGAACATGCTGGTATACAGTAATATATTTTTAATGAATTTTTTCACTGATTTTGTCATATTTCGGTAGAATTAGCTTAATTATACTGAACTGCAATGTTAAAGTATTCAAATTCATCAATTTTTAAAAATTTGTAACCAGGCTGTATTTCCAAGCTTAAAACGCGCTATGAACATGCTGGTATACAGTAATATATTTTTAATGAATTTTTTCACTGATTTTGTCATATTTAGGTAAAATTAGCTAAATTATACTGAACTGCAATGTTAAAGTATTCAAATTCATCAAGTTTTAAAAATTTGTAACCAGGCTGTATTTCCAAGCTTAAAACACGCTATGAACATGGTGGTAAACAGTAATATATTTTTAATGAATTTTTTCACTGATTTTGTCATATTTAGGTAAAATTAGCTAAATTATACTGAACTGCAATGTTAAAGTATTCAAATTCATCAATTTTTAGAAATTTGTAACCAGGCTGTATTTCCAAGCTTAAAACGCGCTATGAACATGCTGGTATACAGTAATATATTTTTAATGAATTTTTTCACTGATTTTGTCATATTTCGGTAGAATTAGCTAAATTATACTGAACTGCAATGTTAAAGTATTCAAATTCATCAATTTTTAAAAATTTGTAACCAGGCTGTATTTCCAAGCTTAAAACGCGCTATGAACATGGTGGTATACAGTAATATATTTTTAATGAATTTTTTCACTGATTTTGTCATATTTAGGTAGAATTAGCTTAATTATACTGAACTGCAATGTTAAAGTATTCAAATTCATCAATTTTTAGAAATTTGTAACCAGGCTGTATTTCCGAGCTTAAAACGCGCTATGAACATGCTGGTATACAGTAATATATTTTTAATGAATTTTTTCACTGATTTTGTCATATTTCAGTAGAATTAGCTTAATTATACTGAACTGCAATGATAAAGTATTCAAATTCATCAATATTTAGAAATGTGTAATTTGGCTGTATTTCCAAGCTTAAAACGCGCTAAGAACATGCTGGTGTACAGTACTATATTTTGAATGAATTTTTTTACTGGTTTTGTCATATTTAGGTAAAATTAGCTAAATTATACTGAACTGCAATGTTAAAGTATTCAAATTCATCAAGTTTTAAAAATTTGTAACCAGGCTGTATTTCCAAGCTTAAAACACGCTATGAACATGGTGGTAAACAGTAATATATTTTTAATGAATTTTTTCACTGATTTTGTCATATTTAGGTAAAATTAGCTAAATTATACTGAACTGCAATGTTAAAGTATTCAAATTCATCAATTTTTAAAAATTTGTAACCAGGCTGTATTTCTAAGCTTAAAACGCGCTATGAACATGCTGGTATACAGTAATATATTTTTAATGAATTTTTTCACTGATTTTGTCATATTTCGGTAGAATTAGCTAAATTATACTGAACTGCAATGTTAAAGTATTCAAATTCATCAATTTTTACGAATTTGTAACCTGGCTGTATTTCCAAGCTTAAAACGAGCTAAGAACATGCTGGTGTACAGTAGTATATTTTGAATAAATTGTTTCGCTGATTTTGTCATATTTAGACAGAATTAGGTAAATTATACTGAACTGCAATGTTAAAGTATTCAAATTCATCAATTTTTAGAAATTTGTAACCAGGCTGTATTTCCAAGCTTAAAACGCGCTATGAACATGCTGGTATACAGTAATATATTTTTAATGAATTTTTTCACTGATTTTGTCATATTTAGGTAGAATTAGCTTAATTATAGTGAACTGCAATGTTAAAGTATTCAAATTCATCAATTTTTAGAAATTTGTAACCAGGCTGTATTTCCGAGCTTAAAACGCGCTATGAACATGCTGGTATACAGTAATATATTTTTAATGAATTTTTTCACTGATTTTGTCATATTTCAGTAGAATTAGCTTAATTATACTGAACTGCAATGATAAAGTATTCAAATTCATCAATATTTAGGAATGTGTAATTTGGCTGTATTTCCAAGCTTAAAACCCGCTAAGAACATGCTGGTGTACAGTACTATATTTTGAATGAATTTTTTTACTGGTTTTGTCATATTTAGGTAGAATTAGCTAAATTATACTGAACTGCAATGTTAAAGTATTCAAATTCATCAATTTTTAGAAATTTGTAACCAGGCTGTATTTCCAAGCTTAAAACGCGCTATGAACATGCTGGTATACAGTAATATATTTTTAATGAATTTTTTCACTGATTTTGTCATATTTCGGTAGAATTAGCTAAATTATACTGAACTGCAATGTTAAAGTATTCAAATTCATCAATTTTTAGGAATTTGTAACCAGGCTGTATTTCCAAGCTTAAAACGCGCTATGAACATGCTGGTATACAGTATTATATTTTTAATGAATTTTTTCACTGATTTTGTCATATTTAGGTAGAATTAGCTAAATTATACTGAACTGCAATGTTAAAGTATTCAAATTCATCAATTTTTAAAAATTTGTAACCAGGCTGTATTTCCAAGCTTAAAACGCGCTATGAACATGCTGGTATACAGTAATATATTTTTAATGAATTTTTTCACTGATTTTGTCATATTTAGGTAGAATTAGCTTAATTATACTGAACTGCAATGTTAAAGTATTCAAATTCATCAATTTTTAAAAATTTGTAACCAGGCTGTATTTCCAAGCTTAAAACGCGCTATGAACATGCTGGTATACAGTAATATATTTTTAATGAATTTTTTCACTGATTTTGTCATATTTAGGTAGAATTAGCTAAATTATACTGAACTGCAATGTTAAAAAGTATTCAAATTCATCAAATTTTTGAATTGTAACTTGAGCTGTACTTTCCAAGCTTAAAACTGCACTATGAACATGCTGGTATACAGTAATATATTTTTAATGAATTTGAATACTTAACATTGCAGTTCAGTATAATTAAGCTAATTCATACTGAATATGACAAAATCAAGTAAAAAAATTCATTCAAAATATAGTAATTGTATACCAGCTATATTCATAACGCGTTTTAAGCTTGGAAATGAAGCCTGGTTACAAATTTTTAAAAATTGATGAATTTGAATACTTTAACATTGCAGTTCAGTATAATTTAGCTAATTCTACCGAAATATGACAAAATCAGTGAAAAAATTCATTAAAAATATATTACTGTATACCAGCATGTTCATAGCGCTTTTAAGCTTGGAAATACAGCCTGGTTACAAATTTTTAAAAATTGATGAATTTGAATACTTTAACATTGCAGTTCAGTATAATTTAGCTAATTTTACCTAAATATGACAAAACCAGTAAAAAAATTCATTAAAAATATAGTACTGTATACCAGCATGTTCATAGCGCGTTTTAAGCTTGGAAATACAGCTAAATTACACATTCCTAAAAATTGATGAATTTGAATACTTTAACATTGCAGTTCAGTATAATTTAGCTAATTCTACCGAAATATGACAAAATCAGTGAAAAAATTCATTAAAAATATATTACTGTATACCAGCATGTTCATAGCGCGTTTTAAGCTTGGAAATACAGCCTGGTTACAAATTTTTAAAAATTGATGAATTTGAATACTTTAACATTGCAGTTCAGTATAATTTAGCTAATTCTACCGAAATATGACAAAATCAGTGAAAAAATTCATTAAAAATATATTACTGTATACCAGCATGTTCATAGCGCTTTTAAGCTTGGAAATACAGCCTGGTTACAAATTTTTAAAAATTGATGAATTTGAATACTTTAACATTGCAGTTCAGTATAATTTAGCTAATTCTACCGAAATATGACAAAATCAGTGAAAAAATTCATTAAAAATATATTACTGTATACCAGCATGTTCATAGCGTGTTTTAAGCTTGGAAATACAGCCTGGTTACAAATTTTTAAAAATTGATGAATTTGAATACTTTAACATTGCAGTTCAGTATAATTTAGCTAATTCTACCGAAATATGACAAAATCAGTGAAAAAATTCATTAAAAATATATTACTGTATACCAGCATGTTCATAGCGCGTTTTAAGCTTGGAAATGAAGCCTGGTTACAAATTTTTAAAAATTGATGAATTTGAATACTTTAACATTGCAGTTCATTATAATTTAGCTAATTCTACCGAAATATGACAAAATCAGTGAAAAAATTCATTAAAAATATATTACTGTATACCAGCATGTTCATAGCGCGTTTTAAGCTTGGAAATACAGCCTGGTTACAAATTTTTAAAAATTGATGAATTTGAATACTTTAACATTGCAGTTCAGTATAATTTAGCTAATTTTACCTAAATATGACAAAATCAGTAAAAAAATTCATTAAAAATATATTACTGTATACCAGCATGTTCATAGCGCGTTTTAAGCTTGGAAATACAGCCAAATTACACATTCCTAAAAATTGATGAATTTGAATACTTTAACATTGCAGTTCAGTATAATTTAGCTAATTCTACTAAAATATGACAAAATCAGTGAAAAAATTCATTAAAAATATATTACTGTATACCAGCATGTTCATAGCGCGTTTTAAGCTTGGAAATGAAGCCTGGTTACAAATTTTTAAAAATTGATGAATTTGAATACTTTAACATTGCAGTTCAGTATAATTTAGCTAATTCTACAGAAATATGACAAAATCAGTGAAAAAATTCATTAAAAATATATTACTGTATACCAGCATGTTCATAGCGCGTTTTAAGCTTGGAAATGAAGCCTGGTTACAAATTTTTAAAAATTGATGAATTTGAATACTTTAACATTGCAGTTCAGTATAATTTAGCTAATTCTACCGAAATATGACAAAATCAGTGAAAAAATTCATTAAAAATATATTACTATATACCAGCATGTTCATAGCGCGTTTTAAGCTTGGAAATACAGCCAAATTACACATTCCTAAAAATTGATGAATTTGAATACTTTAACATTGCAGTTCAGTATAATTTAGCTAATTTTACTGAAATATGACAAAATCAGTGAAAAAATTTATTAAAAATATATTACTGTATACCAGCATGTTCATAGCGCGTTTTAAGCTTGGAAATACAGCCTGGTTACAAATTTTTAAAAATTGATGAATTTGAATACTTTAACATTGCAGTTCAGTATAATTTAGCTAATTCTACCGAAATATGACAAAATCAGTGAAAAAATTCATTAAAAATATATTACTGTATACAAGCATGTTCATAGCGCGTTTTAAGCTTGGAAATGAAGCCTGGTTACAAATTTTTAAAAATTGATGAATTTGAATACTTTAACATTGCAGTTCAGTATAATTTAGCTAATTCTACTGAAATATGACAAAATCAGTGAAAAAATTCATTAAAAATATATTACTGTATACCAGCATGTTCATAGCGCGTTTTAAGCTTGGAAATACAGCCTGGTTACAAATTTTTAAAAATTGATGAATTTGAATACTTTAACATTGCAGTTCAGTATAATTTAGCTAATTTTACCTAAATATGACAAAACCAGTAAAAAAATTCATTCAAAATATAGTACTGTACACCAGCATGTTCTTAGCGGGTTTTAAGCTTGGAAATACAGCCAAATTACACATTCCTAAAAATTGATGAATTTGAATACTTTAACATTGCAGTTCAGTATAATTTAGCTAATTCTACCGAAATATGACAAAATCAGTGAAAAAATTCATTAAAAATATATTACTGTATACCAGCATGTTCATAGCGCGTTTTAAGCTTGGAAATACAGCCTTGTTACAAATTTTTAAAAATTGATGAATTTGAATACTTTAACATTGCAGTTCAGTATAATTTAGCTAATTCTACCTAAATATGACAAAATCAGTAAAAAATATCATTAAAAATATATACTAGTAAACATGTTCATAGCCTTTTTAAGCTTGGAAACTACAGTAGATTACAATTTCTAAAAATTGATGAATTTGAATACTTTAACATTGCAGTTCAGTATAATTTAGCTAATTCTACCTAAATATGACAAAATCAGTGAAAAAATTCATTAAAAATATATTACTGTATACCAGCATGTTCATAGCGCGTTTTAAGCTTGGAAATGAAGCCTGGTTACAAATTTTTAAAAATTGATGAATTTGAATACTTTAACATTGCAGTTCAGTATAATTTAGCTAATTTTACCTAAATATGACAAAACCAGTAAAAAAATTCATTCAAAATATAGTACTGTACACCAGCATGTTCTTAGCGGGTTTTAAGCTTGGAAATACAGCAAATTACACATTCCTAAAAATTGATGAATTTGAATACTTTAACATTGCAGTTCAGTATAATTTAGCTAATTCTACCTAAATATGACAAAATCAGTGAAAAAATTCATTAAAAATATATTACTGTATACCAGCATGTTCATAGCGCGTTTTAAGCTTGGAAATACAGCCTGGTTACAAATTTTTAAAAATTGATGAATTTGAATACTTTAACATTACAGTTCAGTATAATTTAGCTAATTCTACCTAAATATGACAAAATCAGTGAAAAAAATTCATTAAAAATATATTACTGTATACCAGCATGTTCATAGCGCGTTTTAAGCTTGGAAATACAGCCTGGTTACAAATTTTTAAAAATTGATGAATTTGAATACTTTAACATTGCAGTTCAGTATAATTTAGCTAATTCTACCTAAATATGACAAAATCAGTGAAAAAATTCATTAAAAATATATTACTGTATACCAGCATGTTCATATCGGGTTTTAAGCTTGGAAATACAGCCAAATTACAAATTCCTAAAAATTGATGAATTTGAATACTTTAACATTGCAGTTCAGTATAATTTAGCTAATTCTACCTAAATATGACAAAATCAGTGAAAAAATTCATTAAAAATATATACTGTATACCAGCATGTTCATAGCGTTTTACTTTAAACACGAAATCACAGTTACAAATTTTTAAAATGATGAATTTGAATACTTTAACATTGCAGTTCAGTATAATTTAGCTAATTCTACTAAATATGACAAAATCAGTAAAAAATTCATTAAAAATATATTACTGTATACCAGCATGTTCTAGCGCGTTTTAAGCTTGGAAATACAGCCTGGTTACAAATTTTTAAAAATTGATGAATTTGAATACTTTAACATTGCAGTTCAGTATAATTAGCTAATTCTACCGAAATATGACAAAATCAGTGAAAAAATTCATTAAAAATATATTACTGTATACCAGCATGTTCATAGCGCGTTTTAAGCTTGGAAATACAGCCTGGTTACAAATTTTTAAAAATTGATGAATTTGAATACTTTAACATTGCAGTTCAGTATAATTTAGCTAATTTTACATAAATATGACAAAATCAGTAAAAAAATTCATTAAAAATATATTACTGTATACCAGCATGTTCATAGCGCGTTTTAAGCTTGGAAATACAGCCAAATTACACATTCCTAAAAATTGATGAATTTGAATACTTTAACATTGCAGTTCAGTATAATTTAGCTAATTCTACCGAAATATGACAAAATCAGTGAAAAAATTCATTAAAAATATATATTACTGTATACCAGCATGTTCATAGCGCGTTTTAAGCTTGGAAATACAGCCTGGTTACAAATTTTTAAAAATTGATGAATTTGAATACTTTAACATTGCAGTTCAGTATAATTTAGCTAATTCTACCGAAATATGACAAAATCAGTGAAAAAATTCATTAAAAATATATTACTGTATACCAGCATGTTCATAGCGCGTTTTAAGCTTGGAAATCCGATCAAATTACAAATTTTTAAAAATTGATGAATTTGAATACTTTAACATTGCAGTTCAGTATAATTTAGCTAATTCTACCGAAATATGACAAAATCAGTGAAAAAATTCATTAAAAATATATTACTGTATACCAGCATGTTCATAGCGCTTTTAAGCTTGGAAATGAAGCCTGGTTACAAATTTTTAAAAATTGATGAATTTGAATACTTTAACATTGCAGTTCAGTATAATTTAGCTAATTCTACCGAAATATGACAAAATCAGTGAAAAAATTCATTAAAAATATATTACTGTATACCAGCATGTTCATAGCGCTTTTAAGCTTGGAAATACAGCCTGGTTACAAATTTTTAAAAATTGATGAATTTGAATACTTTAACATTGCAGTTCAGTATAATTTAGCTAATTTTACTAAATATGACAAAATCAGTAAAAAATTCATTAAAAATATATTACTGCATGTACCATCATAGCCGTTTTAAGCTTGGAAATACAGCCAATTTACAATTCTAAAAATTGATGAATTTGAATACTTTAACATTGCAGTTCAGTATAATTTAGCTAATTCTACCGAAATATGACAAAATCAGTGAAAAAATTCATTAAAAATATATTACTGTATACCAGCATGTTCATAGCGCGTTTTAAGCTTGGAAATGAAGCCTGGTTACAAATTTTTAAAAATTGATGAATTTGAATACTTTAACATTGCAGTTCAGTATAATTTAGCTAATTTTACCTAAATATGACAAAATCAGTAAAAAATTCATTAAAAATATATTACTGTATACCAGCATGTTCATAGCGCGTTTTAAGCTTGGAAATACAGCCTGGTTACAAATTTTTAAAAATTGATGAATTTGAATACTTTAACATTGCAGTTCAGTATAATTTAGCTAATTCTACCGAAATATGACAAAATCAGTGAAAAAATTCATTAAAAATATATTACTGTATACCAGCATGTTCATAGCGCGTTTTAAGCTTGGAAATACAGCCTGGTTACAAATTTTTAAAAATTGATGAATTTGAATACTTTAACATTGCAGTTCAGTATAATTTAGCTAATTCTACCGAAATATGACAAAATCAGTGAAAAAATTCATTAAAATATATTACTGTATACCAGCATGTTCATAGCGCGTTTTAAGCTTGGAAATGAAGCCTGGTTACAAATTTTTAAAAATTGATGAATTTGAATACTTTAACATTGCAGTTCAGTATAATTTAGCTAATTCTACCGAAATATGACAAAATCAGTGAAAAAATTCATTAAAAATATATTACTGTATACCAGCATGTTCATAGCGCGTTTTAAGCTTGGAAATACAGCCAAATTACACATTCCTAAAAATTGATGAATTTGAATACTTTAACATTGCAGTTCAGTATAATTTAGCTAATTCTACCGAAATATGACAAAATCAGTGAAAAAATTCATTAAAAATATATTACTGTATACCAGCATGTTCATAGCGCGTTTTAAGCTTGGAAATACAGCCTGGTTACAAATTTTTAAAAATTGATGAATTTGAATACTTTAACATTGCAGTTCAGTATAATTTAGCTAATTCTACCTAAATATGACAAAATCAGTGAAAAAATTCATTAAAAATATATTACTGTATACCAGCATGTTCATAGCGCGTTTTAAGCTTGGAAATACAGCCAAATTACACATTTTTAAAAATTGATGAATTTGAATACTTTAACATTGCAGTTCAGTATAATTTAGCTAATTCTACTGAAATATGACAAAATCAGTGAAAAAATTCATTAAAAATATATTACTGTATACCAGCATGTTCATAGCGCGTTTTAAGCTTGGAAATACAGCCTGGTTACAAATTTTTAAAAATTGATGAATTTGAATACTTTAACATTGCAGTTCAGTATAATTTAGCTAATTCTACCGAAATATGACAAAATCAGTGAAAAAATTCATTAAAAATATATTACTGTATACCAGCATGTTCATAGCGCGTTTTAAGCTTGGAAATACAGCCAAATTACACATTCCTAAAAATTGATGAATTTGAATACTTTAACATTGCAGTTCAGTATAATTTAGCTAATTCTACCGAAATATGACAAAATCAGTGAAAAAATTCATTAAAAATATATTACTGTATACCAGCATGTTCATAGCGCGTTTTAAGCTTGGAAATACAGCCTGGTTACAAATTTTTAAAAATTGATGAATTTGAATACTTTAACATTGCAGTTCAGTATAATTTAGCTAATTCTACCGAAATATGACAAAATCAGTGAAAAAATTCATTAAAAATATATTACTGTATACCAGCATGTTAATAGCGCGTTTTAAGCTTGGACGTGAAGCTCTTCCGATCTAATTTTTAAAAATTGATGAATTTGAATACTTTAACATTGCAGTTCAGTATAATTTAGCTAATTCTACCGAAATATGACAAAATCAGTGAAAAAATTCATTAAAAATATATTACTGTATACCAGCATGTTCATAGCGCGTTTTAAGCTCGGAAATACAGCCTGGTTACAATTTTTTAGAAATTGATGAATTTGAATACTTTAACATTGCAGTTCAGTATAATTTAGCTAATTCTACTGAAATTTGACAAAATCAGTGAAAAATTCATTAAAAATATATTACTGTATACCAGCATGTTCATAGCGCGTTTTAAGCTTGGAAATACAGCCTAATTACAAATTTTTAAAAATTGATGAATTTGAATACTTTAACATTGCAGTTCAGTATAATTTAGCTAATTCTACCGAAATATGACAAAATCAGTGAAAAAATTCATTAAAAATATATTACTGTATACCAGCATGTTCATAGCGCGTTTTAAGCTTGGAAATACAGCCTGGTTACAAATTTTTAAAAATTGATGAATTTGAATACTTTAACATTGCAGTTCAGTATAATTTAGCTAATTCTACCGAAATATGACAAAATCAGTGAAAAAATTCATTAAAAATATATTACTGTATACCAGCATGTTCATAGCGCGTTTTAAGCTTGGAAATGAAGCCTGGTTACAAATTTTTAAAAATTGATGAATTTGAATACTTTAACATTGCAGTTCAGTATAATTTAGCTAATTTTACCTAAATATGACAAAACCAGTAAAAATTCATTAAAAATATATATGTATACCACTTCATAGCGTTTTAGAGTTGGAAATACAGCCAGATTACAATTTTAAAAATTGATGAATTTGAATACTTTAACATTGTCAGTTATATAATTTAGCTAATTCTACCTAAATATGACAAAATCAGTAAAAAATTCATTAAAAATATATTACTGTATACCAGCATGTTCATAGCGCGTTTTAAGCTTGGAAATACAGCCTGATTACAAATTTCTAAAAATTGATGAATTTGAATACTTTAACATTGCAGTTCAGTATAATTTAGCTAATTCTACCGAAATATGACAAAATCAGTGAAAAAATTCATTAAAAATATATTACTGTATACCAGCATGTTCATAGCGCGTTTTAAGCTTG
>JAQFVV010011449.1:0-21153 GCA_028023455.1 Epiperipatus broadwayi | reverse complement strand
CACAATTTGATATAAATCGTAGTTTATGTAAGTTTTTAGTGTATGTATATATATATATATACACTTTTGGTATATTAAATATGTGAGTGTGAATTGCTATTTGCATGTATTCTGTTGTTGCTTTTTACTGAACACAGCAGAAATCATACCATACATACATTCAATTTGCAAATTTGTTCCAAATAAAAATGTTGTCCAAAATAGTTGTTCTTTTGCTTTTTTATTTATAATATCCTATTGATAATGCAACTTAAACCTGCATTAAGACAAAATTTGTATAGACTATTGTTTTTATAAAGAAATAAATTTGCTGCACTATTTTAAATTTAGATTATTTAATGGCATTGATTTTAAAACTTATTAGTTTAATATTTAAATTTATGGGATATATATTGTGTCATATAATGGAATAATGAATTTTATGTATAAGGATTTAATTTTAACTGATAAACATGATTTCATTAAGATTTCTTGTCACATTATAGGATATGGTGTTAGTTAATGAAGGACCACTTTATGAGTCTTTCTATCTTATTGACCTGTTTATTGCCCACTCTTTTTGTTCTACTGTCTTTAGTTATTTAGATTGTTATAAGTTTTTAACATTATGAATCTCATGTCTTTTGTCACTCTCCATTAAAAGCAATCATGGAATTGTGTATTCATGAAACATTTTTTTCATTCTTTAATTACAAAGCCTTTGACATTGAGAAAGCAACAGTGATGGTACATTTAGCAGATTGGGCAGTCCAATTGATAATTAGTAACTTTCAAATTGGATTTATGGCAGGTGTTTCACTTGATAAATTATTACAGTCTTATTTAAGAAAGTGTCATCTTCTTGACTACTAGTCTCAAAATGATCTATTTGCAAAATCTTTTGAGAGCAAAATATTTAGTACATGTTAGTCAGATCTACAAAAACAATGGAGATCAAATAAATCATATAAAATAGTATTCTTCTTCTGCTTATAAATTATGAATGAATTGTTTATCTCTGGCATAGAGCCTTTTTTTAAATTAAATACTTAATTAATATAAACAAATATATTACTTTTATTAATAAGAAATGTAAATATACTTTAAAATTATCTTCTAATTTTGTTTTATATAATATGATACACTGACAATCATGTTTTTTATAAATTTTTACTTAAAAAACAGAAATAAAATGTCATCAATCAACAATTATTAGCCAAATCATGATTTTAATCATTTATTAATGATTTCATAATTTTTAACTAATCATTTTAATATTCTCTTTACTCACCACTGATTTTTTTTAATATTTATTTATTTTTATTCACGTTTTATGAAGATGCTTGGAATAAAAAATGAATATAAATAAAATTATTTTAAGTAATTAGATTGCTTCTGATAGTTATAGCAGCTCCTGAACCTAACTGATAATATAAGGAAAAAGTAACCCTTTGACATAAGAATATTAATTCTAGGGATGCACATAGTCGAGACCTTATAATTTTTTTATACATATAGTTGTCAATTTCCATTTTCTCAATTACAGTAAATTCAGCCTTACATTAACAAAAGTTGAGAAATGCAGACTTGTCCCTTTGAATATACATAGTTTTTTATATGAGTTAATATGCTTATTTTTAAGAATGTTTTAATTAAAATTAATTTCTGCTTCCTTTTGTAAACTATCTTTATTTGTCATTCTATTAATTTTTTTCTGTTTTTTTAGGTCTAAGACATGGAAAAAGTCAATGATATTTAGTAAAAAAAACTTATCATTGAAATATTAAAAACATTTATCATAGAATTAATCAAGTCTTCATATTCATTGCAAGCATTGTGACACTTCTAATCAAAACAATATTCCTTCATGAAAAATTGTAGTTGAAAAATAAAACATTTAACTATTCGTATCAAAATATTATGAAATTAAGAACTACTAAAACAAAGCCAAGCAGTTATAAATTAAAGAAATGTAAAAAAACAGGAGATAATATGTATTTATTATTATTGTGTCGGTCAGATAAAGACAAATGATTATAACATGTTTAAAAATATATTTAAATTGATAATAAACTTTATAATATGTAAATATACTTTCATAAAAGTTCAGAAAATGTCTTAATAGAAAATAACTGTCCTGATTTAAAACATTTGTTCAATAAAATATCTGAAGTTATATAAGCCATAAAATGTTTAATCATTTTATTATTATTTGAGATATTATAAAACACTTGGGAAAAATGGAAAACCTATTTGTTAATTTTTGTAATAAATCTTTTCAATGCAGTTTGTGCTGATTTGAAGCTGCAAATAAAGGTAGTTTTAGAATACATGGAAGAATACAGAGGAGAAAAAACCATTTCAATGTTGTTGGTGTAGATTGAAGAATTTAAGGATGCTTGCAATAACACATAAATAAAAAACTTTTTCCGAATGTAGATTGTGTGAGTATTGGACTGGTGAAACAGGAAGTTTTTGAATACATGAAAAAACATGGAAAAAAACCTTAGCATTGTAATTTGTCTGAACATAAGACTGCAGGTAAAACTAATTTATCAGTATATAAAAACACATATACAGAAGGGAAACCTTTTGATTGTAATTTGTGTTAATATAAAACTGCTGTAAAGGTAAGTTTGAAAATGCACAAAAGAACACATAAAGAAAAAAACTTTTCAAATGTAGTTTATGTGAATATAAGACTGCAGTTGAAAGTAATTTATCAGTCCATGAAAGGACGCATACAGGAGAAAAACCTTTCCACTGTATTATGTGTGTTTAAAACTGCACAAAACAACATTTAAGACATCATGAAAGAATACATACAGTCGAAAAACCGTTTCAATGCAATTTGTGTGAATACAAGACTACTAGGAAAAATAGCTTAAAACTGCATGAAAGAACACATGCAAGAGAAAAACTTTTTCAATGTAGTTTGTGTTAATATAAAACTGCAGACAAATGTACCTTAAAACTGCATGAAAGAGCCCATACAGGAGAAAAATCTTTTCAATGTAGTTTGTGTGCATTCAGCACTACAAGAAAATGTAGGTTAACGCTGCATGAAAAAGCACATACAGGAGACAAACCTTTTGGTTGTAATTTGTGTACATTCAAAACTGCACATAAACAACAGTTAAGATGCCATGAAAGAACACATACAGGAGAAAAAATGTCCCAATGTAGTTTGTGTGAATATAAGTCTGCAGATAAAAGTAGTTTACGACTGCATGAAAGAACACATACAGGCGAAAAACCATACCAATGCAGTTCATGTGAATATAAGACTACAGGTAAAAGTAGCTTACAACGTCATGAAAGAACACATACAGGAGAAAAACCATTTGAATTTAGCTTGTGTGAATATAAGACTGCAGATAAGCATAGTTTGACACTACATAAAAGAACACATACAGGAGAGAAACCTTTCCAATGTAAATTATGTAAATATAAGACTGGAAATAGAAGTAGTTTAGGTTTGCATGAAAGAAGACATGCAGGAGAAAACGTATTACAATGTAGTTTGTGTGCATTCAAAGCTGTGCAAAAAAATAGATTATGTCTGCATGAAAGAACCCATACAAAAGAAAAGCCTTTTCAATGTACTTTGTGTAGATTCAAAACTGCACAAAAGCGTAGTTTGAAGGTGCATGAAAGAACATGTACAGGACAAAAACTTTTCAATGCATATTATTTGACTATAGAGCTTCTGACAAGAGGAGATTAAGACAGCCTGAAAGAAATCATACAGAAGGAAACAAACCCTTTTCAGTGTACTTTATGTGGTGTCAACACTGCAAGTAAAAATTTCTTTAATGAATCATGAAACAAAGGCATATATCCAGTTTATGATTTTGAGACATGATAAAAGTGTTATGAGATATCACAAAAGAATGCATACAAGTGAAAGAATTTTTCAATGCACTTTGTTATTTTAAAACATTTTTGAAATGGTATTTCACAAAACATGAAAGATAACATATAGGAGGAAAAGCATTTTAATGCCATTTATCTCATTTTCAAAATTTTGACAGAAATTATTTAAAAACACATGAAGAAATCCAAATGTTAGAATATTTTTTTCAGTGTAATTCATGCAGATTTGAAACTTTTAATGAAGATAGTTTTAAAATTTATTATGGCATATATGTAAAAGATAAATCTTTTAATTTCATTTTGCATGAAAATAACATCTTTTTTTATAATAACTTAAAAAACACAACTGAAAAATCTTTAATTATTAATCAAGTATTACCTGTCGAATGTGTGACTACAAAGCAATTGTTAAAAGTGATTGGGAAACTCATAAAAACAAACATTTTACTAAACAAAAAGTTGTAAATATTGCTGTTTTCTTATCTTGAAAGGTGTATTTTTTTTACCTTTAGATAATGAGAAAATGTTCTAAAAGTATAATTCACTGCAGTTTTAAAAATATTGCCTATTATAGCAATGATTCATTATTCTGTTTGGTCACAAACATTTTAATTGTATTTATATATAGTGACTATTCCCTTTATAATTAAATGGAATGCAGCAGCAGTGCATTAAAGAAATTGTAATTGTTATGTCTTTAAGTAATTATATATTTGAACAGCAGTGGAGTGAATATTTGCATACAAGAGCAAAATGGCTTCTTCCATTTCAATTGAATGAAACTTATTTGTTTTTCAAACTAGGTTTTAATTTAATTGCCTCAGTGAAAATCATTTGTTGGATATATATCATAGTTTTTGTGCTTAAAGAGGCATAATAAAAGATTGCTGTCTAAAAATTGTACTTTGTTATTCAATAAAATATCAATGGACTCATTTCAAAGACTAGTTATTGTGAAATTTATGATTAAGGTTGTCAGACTGGATTAGTATACAAACATAGAAGTAAAATTGTATTAATATTCTATCACATGATTTTTTAGAAAGAGTAGGAATATGAATTTATATACCCACAAATAAATTTCTAATGCATCTTCATTGCATTTTAGTGATAACACTTTTTTGCAGTTTATGGTAATGAATTCATAAATTAAAATCTATCTCCCAACTTTAATAAATAGATATTTGCTAATGATTCATAGCTTATTTTTCTAAACTAGAGAAGTTCTATTATAAATGTTACCAAAATAATCAAGATAAATTATATGAAAAAAAATTTCTAAATGTTTGTTATAAGAAAAAAATGCACATTTTTGTTATATTGTTTATTGAAAATAAAGGTGAGTGTATTTTAAATTGTACTTCTAAGAGCATAACTATTTAATCTCTAATATAGAATACTCATTTATAATTCTGTATATGCATTTTAATAATTTAATGTCTTTATACATTTCATACTTCTGATGAAGACTTGTACATTTGGAACTTGTAAGCTTTAAAAGTATATATAATAAATTGATTTAAATATATTGAATGTAAAAATAGGCAAAAAACTCTCCATACAGTAGGGCCATTCAGTGCAAGCCAGAGTAATCAATGGATGCAAGAATGTTTGTGCATAAAAGCCCTATTTAATACATATTCATCCAATATCCCCAGACTAGTTTCTAGCTTGTGGCTTTCATCAGTGAGAGGCCTTGGATCTGAGAGCACTGCACCTAGATCTTAGAAGCAGCCACCTTTTACCTTGTTCAGTTAACTATAAAGCTATGAATCTACAATTGAAAACCATATTTTTAAGCCATGATTATTCATATATAGTCATATAGATCTGAACTCAGTTCAGTATCTTACATTTTGATGTCTGGTTCTAATGTAACCATAATCACCATTATTCTTTTTGGCAGGATTGGTATTAAACCATTAAACATCACATGATCCCCACTTATGTTTGCTCAAACTGTTAAAACAGGCAAAAACACTAGTATAGTAGTGCCATTCATTGCAAGCCAGAATAATCAATGGATGCAAGGTTTGTGAATATAATCTCTATGTAGTGCCTACTCATCCAATATCCCCAGACTGATAAAAGCTAGAAACTAATCTGAGGATATGGATTTTATGCACAAACCTTGTATTCATTGATTATTTTGGTTTGTGCTGAGTGGCACTATTGCATGGAGAGTTTTTGCCTGTCTTTTAATAGTTTGAACAAATGAAAATAGTGGTGATCATGTGATATATTAAATTTAATATGAATTATGTAGTAAACAAAAAATGGAACATTTTTTTATAAAACTGTATTAGTATTATAAAAGGTATTCCAAATCATTGATCCATATGTGGTTTGCAAAATTGAATACTGACAAAAAATTTAGTGAGAAATATCTATTGAGATACACTAGATTTTTTTGATGTGAATATTGTAAAATACTGCCAAATGTCAAATTTAAAGATTTTCATGAACACAATAAAAAATTTATTTAACTATTATTATTAGAAATAACTTTTATTCCTATTGTAAAATAGCAATTCACTAAATACCTAATTATATATCAAATGTTCTACTGAAAGTATGACTGATTTTGCCTCCAAACTGCCTTTAATACTATCTGAATTAGATAACATGTTATTTGGAGACATAACTTATAAAAATTTTAAAATGCTAACATGTCTAGATCCACTATTTATGACATACTAGACAGTTAATGCATAACTGTCATCTGAAGACAAGTGATTGAAAAATCCTGTTGTATTTTAATTATTATTTAACTTCAAACATTTAACTTTTTTCTTACTGTTTTAGATATCTATTCACAAAACAAAACTCACAAACTCCAAAATTTTTTAACTGAGTTGTTAAGTGTCAACACATTTATTTATTCAATATCAAATCTCAATACTTCTCAATATTATAATCAATTTATTCATATATACTTCATAATATCTTTTGTAATTCACCTTTGCCATAGAAATAAATGGATACTCAAACACATAAAAATAATTCTTTTCTGCATAAATATGAAATAGTAATTCTGTCATTAAATTGTCTTATCACACTGCAATGTATATATGATTAAATTAACTTTATTTAAATTTCACAAAAAAAAAACTTATTTTAACACACATTTGCAGACCATATATATACAGGCATCTATTCTACTATTGTTGGTATAACTCAGTTTGGAAGTACTAGATAACTCAATTTGGAAGTACTAGATAATTTTTTAACAACTTTAAATATTTCTTTATGATATCAAATGTAAAGTAATTTAACTGTAAATTAAAAGATATCTATTATGCTTATTCTCTACTTCCCTTTAACAAACTTCACTCATTAGGATTCTAAGAAGATAATTTGCTAAAGAGCGAATTATGTTCAAAAAGAGGGGAGGGAGGTTAGCAAAGAAAGAATTAGTTTTAAAATAAAATAAATTGCTTTATCTCACATGTGCCGTTACATTATTTTTTAAAAAAAAATAAAAGTTAAAAGTATAAAATGTGATATGTTGGACTATTTCCATCATTTATGAGTGAATGTTGAATGTATAGAAAATTTTAAACTTTATTTAAACTTTCCAAATACAAACAACTTGTTAGTAATAACACACAACTGTAATTACTAACCTATATTGTCTATTTGTGTATTATTATTAACAAGTTGTTTGTATTTGGAAAGTTTAAATAAAGTTTAAAATTTTCTATACATTCAACATTCACTCATAAATGATGAAAATAGTCCAACATATCACATCTTATAATATACCATCATTACAAACCTTCAGACAAATATTAAAAGTATAAATGTTCACAAATAAAAATTATTAAATAAAAGTTAGAATTAAAAATTGAAAACTAAAAATTTGTAAAAGCGTATATATTGTAACGGGATATATATATATGCGTTACATTTAAATTCTAATACTTAATATTTTTGTAACCTAGTGTTATTGACACTTGGTTTATTTAGCATTATTTCCACAGGAAAACAATGCTATCCTTTTTAGAAAATAAAAAGATAAAATAATAATAATATTAAGTGATTAATAAAGTATGCTATTTATTCACTGTAACGTGTTTTAAGCAAATAACTAATAAATTTAGTAATCCAATGTCGTTTTGAAGAAGAGCATGAATAATTTAATTAAAATATTAAAAATAAGAGCAATTTAATATAGTATAAAATCACATATCATAAACAGTAATTGATTTTGGATGGGTAGAGGGGGAGAGTAGATGAGTATCTTATCATAAAGCACAATAACTTCTGGTAATTTTTTAAATTAGTTTAGATAATAATGTATACAGAATTATACATCACTAATAAGCATTGTTAATTAAAAATATTTATTATTTTTCATTATTTGTCAAATTACTTTGTAATCCATTTAAATCATACGGAAAACTATATGACTGTAATAAGTTTTTTTTTTCCTTTTTTTTGTTTATGGTATAATTAAATGATTATTTTTCTGTAAGAGGTCGCTAAAAGAAGACCGCCAAAATTTTGAAGAAAGGATAGTCTGACATTAGTTTTACAAGGAAGAAGCAGTGCTGAAATTCGGTAACAAATTTTTATTTTTTTTAATTGCAGAAATAAATATAATTCAAGTAACATTTTAACAATATCATGTGTGGCTAAAATATTTTGATAGGATATTCTGTTTTCTGTTGCCATCTACCTATTTAAAGCTTTTTATACGCAAAAATATACTATCTTATGCTAAAGTTCAAAATGACCGTATTAACTACAGCAATCACGGAAAATGTCATTATATTTAAATTAAGCAATATAAGTAATTTCCAGGAAATAATCAATGATTTGTTAACTTTACCTCATTTAATTATCTTTTCATGGTATAAAAGAAAAATTATAATTAAAAGAAATATTATAAAAGCCAAAGAAAGTTAACTAGAAACATTTCGCGCTCTTTCTAAAAGAAATTGTCTGCTTTTGAAAATAATGTAAGTTCCCCACGTTAAAATATGTTTTATTCACTGAAAATTATCTAGAAATAATATTAATGATCAATGATATTTACTTATGCACCTGTATATTTTTTAAAAAGAAAATATAAATTTTCTCAAGGCAAATATTGGAAAATTTGTATGTGTGCATTGTACGGAGAATTCCTTGTTAAAGAAAAAATTACAATTCCTAGAGTAGGAACAAAAACTAAAAACATTAGTGACTTAATTATAATCATAATATAATATGTTATATTATACATCAATTGGAGTCGTTAAAACTTTATATCCACGTAAGTCAGCTGCAGTCCTTATAATAATAGTATTTTGGAAAATTTGCGCATTATTTTATTCATAAGCCAGCTAGCTAAAAATGATACGTATCGCCAATAGTAAAAAGAAAAGAATTGTATATGTAATCGTCTATCGTCAAATATTCGTCATGTTAAAATATGTATTGTTTTCTTGGATCCCAAAATTATAGCAGTTTAATTCAAGAAAGAGTTAACATCCAACGCTGCTATGTTTTTCTTTGCTTAATTTATTAAGTGCACCAGAATGGAGGCAACTTTTATATAAATGAAATAATAAAATGTGTTTCTTATTTTAAATTTGCTTCGTGAACTACGAATGGATCAAGTTCTTCATCTGGATAAATTGCCCAATGGAAAACATTTTTCTAGTGAGATAATAAGCACTTGTTAAGTAATGATTTTTTTTACTAATTTGTAAAATTATGTATATTTTTTTTATATCAACAGGTTAAAGGCTGTATAGTCAAGTAATATTTAAATGACCTTGTAATCATAAAGGTATGTTTTCATGTAATTATTCTAGGTTAAATTTATATTTGACATAAAAAAAATTTTTTTTTTATAAAATGTGTTTACTTATGATATGTAATTATGGGTATAAATTTATATGTTAGATGCGTAAAAGAAGAAAAATATTAGCGATTTAATAGGTAAAAATATATATTTAAAATTATTAGAAGTAATTAAAGAGAAGTGCTATACAAGATATTACTTATTTAAAGTTTGAAACAAATTTATACTATGTTAATTGAGGAACTTATTCCCAATTATTCTTTATTAACGCATTCACTTGATTTAGTTCAAGATACTATACTACCAATTACTTGTTGAATGTTTCTTTGGCAAAAGTGAAAATTATTATGGTTTATTCTGTGATATCCATTGATTTCAGACGTTGATCTAAGTATTCCCCGGAACATAAATTTAGTGTAATTAGTGTATTTGCTTGTCTTGCCCCGATATAGCATTGGTATATGCTTAATATTCGCATAAGTAATAATTGTAATGTATTTATTTTGTGGGATGGAAAATGATCTCCCCAAAAGCTTTATTTTCCATGAGGGGAATAGATAAATCTAATATTCGGGTATGTTTATAGCCCAAGTGATCGCTTCTCAGAGTTAGGACGATCAAGAATTTATATCGTATTTAGTGTATTTCTTTCTTTAAAATCCCAGGAGAGGATTATATTTGGTGTGTGTTCCTATTATGCCCAAGTAAGAGGCAAGGAACCACCAAACTATTTTAATGTAGTAGTTAACTCTACAGACCTTCGGTGTTATTCCATATTCCTCATGAGAAAATAGAGATAATTCCACCATGGAAGGTGTTGATTATTGTGTTTTGTTTAGAAAGTTATGGCAAGATAACGGGTATATTGGAGGTTAATTCCTCAAGATCCATTTAGAATAAATAGCGTGCTAGTATATATGATCAATATCTGGATTGTGCGGCGGAATAGTGCTGGTAATTCACATGTAAGTCAATGGAGAGAGTAAGTTTAAAATTGCGTGATTTAAAAATTTTATTTGCCAATGGAGGATTCAAATACTAGGTTTAATTCGGGTTAATGATTAAGTACCACTCACAATATAACTTATGCTGAGGAATACAGTGTGTATAACAACTTCAGTTGTTATTAAGGTAAACATTAAAATAATAAGTGTAACTTCTGATAAATAACCCATAAATTATAATAAGTTATCTAAATTAAAACTATCATTTAATTAAAGATATGATAATAAAAATCGTTTGTACGTATTGCCTAGAATCAAATTGTTTTTGTTTTAAAACAGATCGTTAGTCAATAAAGTTAAGTAACCGTTCATATAAGATACACTAAACGGATGAGTTGATGTATCGATAATAATATTTATTTTGTTATATTCAATTTGCATAAATGTAAAAAGAAGATGAAGAAGTAGTTCGAATCCAAGTCTAAAAGTATAGACAAATTAACGTTAGTTATATTTTGTTTTATCCATATGGGATCGAATAAATTATATATGTTTGTTTATTATGTTAATAATAAAAGATAGTTTTGTTAAACTGTAATAATAAGTTATAATCTTGTTAAAATTTAATAATACATTATAGTCTTGTTACAAGTTGTTTTGAGTCATTTTTCTTATGTGTTAAATAAAAGGGTATTTGCATAATACTTGCAATACTTTTCTTGAGTCCGAAATCATTTGTGAACTCTTTAATTCAATACACCAGATAGACAATTGTAAGCAAATCAGAATATTTCATTATGTTTTAATTTAATAAGAATTATTTATGGAATTGAAAACTTCAGACCAAGACATTTTATTTTATGGGTGTGTAAAATGACTTTATTCCCAAACTACTAGCTTTGGTTGCACATGGTTGATTACACATTTAAGTGAAGTGTCTAAGTAATAAATCTTAGTTAAATTATTGTGTTGTCATGGATAATGGAAGGACACAAAAGCACCCTTGTCTTTTCATCATTCCGACTGAGATTCTGGATAAAAGGGCTTTATTATTCAAAATTATGCGTTGGTATTGAATATGGTTATCATCTCTTTAAATATTATAATAGTTGATATGTGGATGAAGATACCTGGAATTTAAATAAGGTAAATGTTTCCTATAGCCGACCAGAATGTCAGTCATATGCGACAACACAATACTGCCGAGCATTTTTCTTAAATATAACAGAGAACCCTGAGATTAGTGTCATTATTATAAGTGCTCTTAAATTAAGAATTGATTCATTATGATCAATATTACAAGAGTGGCATGGCTTAAGAGATTGAAACGTCTAATTGTATAATAACAAAAATATTGAGATCATATTGGCAAATTAATGAATGTTTTGTTTTAGTCAGTAATATTAACAACGACATGAAATCATCATCATCATTGTCGAACAGTGCAAGTACTTACAGCTCAGAGAATGTGTTTTGGATAGAGAGAGAATGGTAGTTTATTCTAAATTTTCTTTTTAAATTTATTTTATTAATGACAATTTTTTTTTAAATTCTATCTCTGTCTTGACTGAATATCGCTGTAGCTGAATTATTATAACTAACCAAACGTAGAGCTATTAGGTAAAATTGTGGTTCGTTACCGTTCTATACGGGAGCGTTAGGATTTCCGAATTCTCTTTAATTGAATTCATTTAATAGAATTTAAATGAAGAAATCTTCTTTAATTGGAATCACTTTTTATTAGGTTAGAATATAAATATTCATAAACTATTAATTTAAATGCATTACATTTAAATTCTAATACTTAATGTTTTTGTAAATATCTAATACTGAATTAAATGCATAAACGTTCAAAATGCATAAATAATGAATTATTAATTTATTAATGTTTGATTTAAATATTAAAATAAAATAAGCTTTAAAATAATGATAGAATCGAAGCAAAGATTCTAATCTTTAAATAAAATATAATAAAAAACCTTTTAATTTTGAAAATAACGAAGGGAGTTTTAATCTTAAAAATAAAAATTACAAACAGATCCTTAGGGCAAAATGACCATTGAAAAGATAATTATGAAATAGATAAGAGTTTCCACCCAAAGATATAGACACAGACCTCAGTGGAAAACCCAAAATATTGCCTAGCCACAAACCCAAAATCTACTTGGACACAAACCCAATAAACCAATAAAATACAGACATGAAATATGTTTGATCGATCTGTGCATTCCAGAGATAAAATGCCTCAGGTCTATAAAAGGAAAATCCAAAAGAAATAATTGATCAGAGAGAATCAGAAAATTAAAACTTTAAATTCAATTGTCTTTGCTGAAAGCAGAAAAATTTTAAAAAGCTATTGCCGCCATCACTAAGAATGTAATCAGCATCAATGGGCTTCCTTCACTGTGGCTGGCCAAAGGCAGCTTTCATATTTACGGATCCCAAGATCGAAGCACAGATCCTGTCTTCAGAAATCTTCATAAATTGTCATAAGTCTTCATAGATCTTTGTCATGAAGGAACGAGCTCGGACAAAGGAAAGTACAATTTATAAATGATAAAAATGAAATCTAAACTTAAATTTAAAATCTTCGAACTTTATTTGTTTCTAAAAATGAACTATAAACTTTCTTTCCTGAACAAACCTGAACTTTATCTTTTATAAACTTTGCCATTTTAAACTCTGTTCAAAAGTTAACATAATCTCTTAAAATATGTATTTTTTTTATTCATGTTTAATAAGATCTGTTTGTAATGGGTTGGGGCAAACAAATTTAAAGATGAAAATACTTATCATTATTTATGCATTATTGAATTTAAAAGAAAAGTAGGTTAAATAATATTTGTAGTAAAAAAAAAGTTAAATATAATGTATTTTTATATTGGACTATTTCCATCAACTAATATGTGTGTTGAATGTCTTAAAATTAAACTTTTCTAAAGACATTCAACACACATATTAGATGATGGAAATAGTCCAATATAAAAATACAGCTAGAACACCATCATCACAAACCTTCAAATAAACATTAAATATAATGTGTTATCGTAAAATAATTTTAAAACCTTAAACTAAAGATTTTTTAAAATTAAATTAATAAAATGATTTAAATGTTAGTTGAGTGTAGATGGCTGCTAGACTTGTTTAAATATATGTTAGTTTTAAAGGGGTTTTGATTTCAGACTATTTGTTTTGTAGTTGTGTTAATGCTGGTGAGGAGATATATGGACGTTTATATCAATGTAAGTGTGTTAGCACCTAGGGTGACAAGTCCAACTGAATGCATGACCCCAAAGAGGTAGTCATATCATTGAAATGGATGCAGACATAATTCCTACGCCATTGACCCATTCCAACTCTATGGATTGGGAGGATAAGCATGGCAAGATAGACCGCTATCCCATTCATACGAAGTGTTATTTTTATTATATTACATGCATGATTCCTTCACCAGACAGATGTCCATTTCCTGTACTGGATGAAGAACATGTTTTCTTCAATAATATCATGCTGTTTAGATGCACATTCCTGTTGGCATGATTCTATGCTAACATGGTCACATTGCATTGGTTGCTGATATATATCTGGAAGCGAGCATTGGTGTGGCTGTGGACTTTTAGCCTGGAATCAAATGTTTGAAAGTCTTTTAAGTGCCTTGTCTGGGTAGCTCATCTATACTCAACATTTCTGAGATTAAAAATAAAAGTTAAAAACAAATAAAATAATAATGAAACAGAATAAAACATAAATTTCTTCTTGTGTTATAAAAATTTAGTTTGTTTCTCATCACTTAATATATACATGAATAAAATCTTTGTGTGTTATTAATACTGACAGTGATTGTTTTTATTATTCTTTATTAAAAATATTTTAATAAATATATTAAGTGTTTTAAATCTCTGCTACTCCGTGAGCTAGTGACATTGGGCTGGCGGTCGTGATCTTAACAGCCCTGTATGGCAGATTATGATAAGACTGTAAATATCACTTCTTTACTGACCATTATAATATATATAAATCACACAGATGGAAAATTATTAAAAGAAAACTTTATTACAAAAAAAAAGTATTTTAAAACTAAATTTTAACAAAAACTTAAAGATAAAGAATATACAATAATTAAATTACTTTCTATTGTGTTAAAACTTGAGATGGAAATGATTGTTGGTTTTAATTTATCTAAAGTAAATGAGCCCTTGGGGCAAATTTGTAATTAAAGGTCAGATAAGAGATATAAAAATTTTGCATTACTAGCTTGTGGAAGGTCAACCAACACTTGAATCCTAATGAAAACTACAGGAACACGAAAACATGGTCAGTGAATCCAAAGGAGAAATATAAAGAGAGAAAATTCAAATTAGGAACAGTTCCAGCTTGATTTTTGAGGTGGTGGGGGAAAAGATGCACTTTTCACCCTCTCCAAATGTAGAGACTGTTAACATATGGATGGCACTATTGCAGACCCTGAATCATATGGGTACTGCAACAAAATAGTTCCATAATTGAACAAGCTAAGGCTACCTCTGAATTGATGACTATGGCATGAACAGAAAGCATGAATAATAAAAGACTTCATGGGAATTGGTACAAGGAACCAGGAGCTCTTCAAATGTAAACTATACATTATGAACTCTAATTATAATAGAACTTTTACTAAATGAACTTTAAATCATATCTTAAACAATTAAGGCCTAACCAAGTTTAATCATGAACTCTTATCTGACCAACATGGAAGGTTAAATTAATTATTAATATTTTAATGTAATTGTAAAATAATCATTTCTATTAATTTACTTCTTATAATTAATAAGTATAATTGTTGGTTAAATTAAATGATGTTATGTATTATGTGTATATGTATGCACACACTCTACATCTATCAGTAAATATGACACCTTATGCTGAGTGTCTTAATGTATTTGCCTAAGCCTACCCTATAAGTTCATTATTTATGAAAGTGACACCTCATGATGAGTGTCTTAAGGAACTCAAGAAGAGCATAACCTTTTTTATGCATTCCAATTAATAATAATTGAACTAGAATAATTTATGGTGGATGGTTTTGCTGCATATATGTATACATGTACATGCACATTTAGTTTTTAAAATATTAATGTTATAAGTGTTAGTTAAATTAAGTGATGTCATGTGTATGTGTGTACCTCCTCACTCGGCATCTATTGGTAAATATAACACCTTATGTTGAGTGTCTTGATGTATTTGCCTAAGCCTCCCCTATAAGTTCATTATTTGTGAATGTGACACCTCATGATGAGTGTCTTAAGAAATTTAAGAAGAGTATAACCTTTTTTATACATTCCAATTAATAATAAATTGAACTGTGCATGCTCATTTGGTTTTTAAAATATTAAAGCTTAAAATTTAAAACTGGACATAAATGGCTGCATGTGTTCATAGGTTTTATGTGTGCAATCTATGTAGCATATTTACGTCTAGTAAAAAATTAAAATGTATAAATAAGCATCTCCATCTGTGTGAACTAAAATTTAAATTTAAATATAATAACTGTAAAAATTAAAATAATAATGTTTATTCCTCAATTCAAATTTATATATGTGTGATAATAAATGTTTTTTGCATATTACTGGCAGTAGTTTTTTTTTTTACCTTTTCATTCTTAAATATGTACATTAAGAATTTAGATTATAAATCTCAGCTACTCCTACAGCTAGTGATATGGGATAATGGTCAATATAAAATAAAAATTGGATCTTAACAGTAAGTATCTGCATACTACATAAAGTTTCCAGGTTCAAGTGGCCTGGTGGCACCCTTGTACAGCAGATATGGTAAGATCCAAATTCATCCCGACTTATGGTATATTAAAATATATTATGTTAATAGTTAAATAATTTTGCTAATGATTTCCCAGGATGGGATTTTATAACATTAGATTGTGTTAAATTAGAATAAAATTAAAATGTACTATATTTTGACATGAAAATAGCACTGCTGGATAAGTATCAGTTAATTATCGTGCAATTTTTTTTAAAGTTAAAAGTAGAAAAGTGGGTCAGGGAATCTATTCGAGAAATATTTTTCCTTATTTCTTATATATTGTTTTGATAATTAAATATTTTATCTGAAGTAATTGGTTGCACAAGTTGATCTTTATGCGGTATTAGATCCTTTAAGGCTACTTATTTATAATTATTGATATTTGGTGATTAATAAATATCAGGTTAATAATGAATACCAGATGTGATTGGACTGGACCTAAAACAGTCAGTTATGTGCATGTGATCTGACTTCCAGTTGCACATACTTCGGTGGGCCAGAGATTGAGTGAGGTAGAGTTGGGCAGTTGACATGATATCCATATGGCAGACATGGATGCTCCTGTAATTCCTAGCTCTCCATTTGGTATTGTTTTCACATCATGAATGTACTGATATTTTCTTCATTTTTGAAGGCATGCGAGTGACTGTAAAGTGACTCGTATGAACCTATCATGGTTTTTCTGTCTGTCACATTCATATTTTATTAACCTGACATTATTTCATTTTTCTTTTTGCCTATCTAATATGTAAGCCATAGAGAAATGATTCTAATCTTCAGCCTGAGTAACCAATTCTTTTGCTTTAATCCATGATTAGTTAAATCTTTTAATTTAACCAAGACACATTATAGACATATAAATAAAGAATGAGTAAGTTGAAGGTGAAATCAATGTGGGTTTGTGTGCTTGATAAGTAACTGTTTTCTTAATGGATTACAGTTCTAAACACTGTAAGGTATTTTCAATAACTTAACGCTATTCCAGCAAGATCTTCTCCTAAAATAAATAAAATGTTATTTTAATGAAGATTGTTATTTGCAAAGTGAAATAAAATGAGTTTTTTTGTCATTTTGAGTAAGATGTCAAATTAGTTTGTTATAATTGTTTTTTTCTCTGACATCAGTTTATTATAAAATATCTTAAAATATTTAAATAAAAAAGAAAAATGTTTATTTTTTTATACAATCAGTTTATCAATTTTTAAATATGCTGATTGATCAAAATAATCCCATTTTCTTGTAATGTGAATAGAAAATTTCTATGTATTAAAATCTGTGGTCATTTAATTTTGCTTTCTTTTTATTGTTTAACTAATGTAAACAAATAATTTCCTGCAAACTATAATAAATTAAAAAGATAACCGTTATATGTAAATATGTCTTACATGACACATCTCATAAATCTACATGTGTAAATATAAAACTAATGTAAAGAATTTTGTTTTAGTGAGCTTGAGCAAAATGTACAAGTTAAGTCATTAATGAGTTAAAATATATGTATAAAACTAAATTCCCAGTGTGTTCGAATCAGTTTTTTTAATTTACATTTTAATTAATATTTTATTTTAAGTTAGATATATAAGTGTAATCACCCAAGGTCTCATTAAATAGAATTATGAATCTCACACTTGAACGCTCTGCTCTGGGACAGTGAAAGTGAAGGAGTATGATATGATCATTGAGAAATGTTATTGATTAGATCTTTGACTTGGGGATATAGGTAAATAGGGCAGAATCCACAATGTACCTGATTTATATATCTTGTACATGGTTGGGTTTGAGGTACTTTACCTGCACTCTGGATCTTGTTGGATCGATATACATTTTTCAAATGGTACAACATTGAGAAAGACATACTGTGTAAAAAGCACTTGTAAGAAAAGAATAAAAAGCAAGTAATCATATATTAATATTAGATGATAAATAATAGAATGTGTAGTAATTTATATGAACTGGATTGTAAATGAATCCACTGCATTCACACCTATTAAATTACATTTCAATAAAGCCATTCCAAATTTAATTAAAAATTATTAACCTCCAAAGATTAATAAATAAATCAGAGCTTAGAAGTAAAAACATAAAGAAAAATAGATACAAATTCAAAATAGGAGACAAGCTTTTTATAAAGACCCATAACCTTAGTAAGCAACTCCAAAATAATTGCCAACATTCTATAATCCATACAAAGAATCACTATAATAAAACAAACAGGTTCAAATGCATTCTGGATAAATAGAGATGGTGAAATAAAAGGTACATATAATGCCTGCATTCTTAAACCATATTTTGGTCAACCATAAAGATTAAATAACTCACATGCAGATTACAGAATGAGAAACAGAACACTAAATAAAAACCTAGAGATAATCATTGAAATGATGAGACCTCTCAGGGTAATATATATATATATATATATATATATATCTATATATATATATATATAGTTCTAGTGTATATATGTTATATATATATATATATATATATATATATATATAACACTAGAACACACATACACTGTAAGTGTTAAAATTTTCTTATCATATTCAAAAATTTTAATCCAGTACGAAAGAGAAATTGTAAGCTCACTTGTTTATGTGCAACATCAAACCATAAACTTATAATCCTTTTATGTTAGAATACCCATATACACATGTATGTATAATTTAAACATTATAAAATTTTAATATCAAAAATATACTAAAATTTTAATCATTCATATATATTGTAATTAGCACACATGCTGTTACATTATTCTAATAAATAAAATTAGAAAAGAAAAATAAAAGGAAAAAAGTTCACAAATAAAAATGTTTTTAAGAATTAAAAATTGCAAATTAAGTCATCTAAGCTCATATATATATAAAATTGCACAGATGGAAAACTTTAAAACTATTTTAAGAAACAAGTATTTAAAAGTATTTTTTGTAGAAAAATTTAAAGATTGAAAGATTTCTTTTAAGAATGTACAAAATTTAATTCTATTGTGTAAAAGTCTAAAAATGAAAATGATTATTTCTAATTAGTCTAAGTAAACTAGCCCTTGGGCATTTCAAGATTTATAATTAAAGATCAGATAAGAGATAAAAACAATAAGAACAGAATAACCAATAAAATCCCTCAGGAAATGGACCATAGTGAAAGAATTATCATCATCATGATGTCATGTTCAGTTAATCCGGAGTTGATATAAAAAGGAAAAGACTGGAAATAAAATTATTAGGTGTTATGGGTTAGTTCTGGAAGAGTTGAAGGAGAAGGGATTGAAAAGACGCACTTTCAATCCCTTAAGTTTTTCCAAAAGAAAAGAAATGTAGTTTTCCCATATTGTGGACCCCAGGGTCCTGCAATAAAATCCAGTAAAGAGCTATACCAGGTAGAGCAAAGGACCTCTGGATGAATTCCAACAGACACTGGGAATCATAAACATGGTACCCAAATCACAAGCAACTATAAAATATGGACTTTTAAACTGTAAGAACTCTAAATAACTCATGAACTTTAAATATAAAATTTTTCTAGTATTTAAATAGCAATATAAATTTCTATATGACCAAACTAAATCATTTATTAATTACTTTTGTCATATGTAGTTTTAAAATCATTTCCATTAATATATTTTTTCTTTCTTTTGAGTGCTTATTATGAGTTTTTTTATTAAGCTAAAACTTTTAAATTATGTTAAATTTAAGTTGGGTGAGGATGGCTGCATAGACTTATAAAGTTATGTTAGTTTAAGAGAGGGTAATCACAGGTTATTTGTTTCACAGTTAAATAGGATTAACGGATTGGATGTATTGATGTAATTAGTAAATGTAGTATGAATATCCGCTATGTGCAGGATCACATTATACACTGCACTGGGCAAAATAGTCCATTTCTTATTGATCATTGTAGGCAGATGGTATTTCCTGCTCCTTGGATCACCCCCTTAACCTATGAAATGGAATGGTAAACTGGCAAAAAGGACTGCAATCCTTTCCTATGGAGTTTTTTTGTTCTTCTCACCATATAGATGTAGCATTCCTATACTGGGTGAGGAATATGTTTTCTACATAACCATGCTGTACAGAGTATTGTGCTGTCATATTCATATTGCATTGAATACATTGATATATCACATAGATTGGCATTAGTCTGACTGAAATTTTGGCCTGGGGTTAAATAAGGGAAGTAGAACATTTTCTTTTTGAGTGCAATCTATGTAGTCTATTTATACTCACCACTCTAATAAAATATTAATTAATCCATTTGTTCAAACTTCTAAAATAAAGTGAAGATGTAAATTAAATCAAATTCTAAAGTAAACATTATACTAAAATAAATAATTCTGAACTTTATATGTGTGTAAAATAAATGTTTTTGTATAGTGTTAATCTGGCAGTGGCTGATTCTTCTTTCTTTAAAATAAAATATATATTATCTCTGCTGCTCCATGAGCTAGTGACTGGGGCATTTGTATATTTATTTCAATTTTGGATCTTATTGTAAGTACCTACTGGCCTACACTATAAATTTTGCAGGTTCAAAGTTTGGTGGTGTCCTGTATAGCAGATATGGTAAAACACTAATACACCCCAACCATTATAATTGGTATAATAAATGAGTACCTTGATTAATTTTTTTAATGAAATATTTTATCTAATTACATAAAGCTGTATACTTTAAATCTTATAAAAGCACTGCCAGAAAAAAATAGTACATATATTAAACATGAGAAAGAAAATATATTAATAATTTCAAATTGTAATTTTTTAAAAA
>JAQFVV010011448.1:0-21243 GCA_028023455.1 Epiperipatus broadwayi | reverse complement strand
GTGGATCATTATGTACAAAAATATGAGGTGTCAATTTCATTCTGCAAAGTTTCAACCATTCTATGTTATGACAAATATTATATTCTGATTTGAGCAATGCTTCTTTCTCTTCTTTTTGCTTTCATCATTTTTCACCATAATTAGTCAAGATTAGAATAAAGGTAAATTCATTGATCATATGCAACATCTTGATCAATCTAATCTTTACAATTTCTTTCATAACTTTATATCATTTCAATGATAATGCAACTAAAACGAATGTTATCTTAATCTCTACTTCTTTTAAATTAACCTAATTCATAGTCTGTTGTTGTAATCTTAACACTATTATTTTACCATTATTCTTTTGGAATAAAATTCAAACTTGATCATATTATTGAGTGTTATATATTAAAAAAACAATTAATAATACCTTCAAACATATGATTCAAATGAAAAATTAATATTTCATTATCTTTCTTGTTTTAGTTTGTAGTCATGGTGCAGTGGAAACAAACAGTTATAGATAAGGTTTATTATGTATATAATTTTGTGTCGTCCAGTGTATTAACAATTTATATATATAAAGTTTTTAAACAATTTTAGTTCTTAAACTTTCAAAGACATTCATTTTGCATGTTGTTTTTATTGTATCTTATTGTTGTAAAAGTTGCTCAAAAGTTTGCACAGGTCAGCAATTTCAACGACTCTTTATCACAATATTAAAATTGCATAAGGATTTATCATACTGGACATATTACTCTCATGGTTATAAAAATTAGCATCGTTTATTAGTTGTTTATTACAGATGATCTTATGTGAATAATAGCAATTTAAAAATTATTATCATATATGAATATCTACAAAATATTATATAATAATTTTAATTTAATATATGATTTGAGTGATATAAAACTTTTTAGATATTTAATTTATTACATAGCATTATAATTATCTAAATTATTAATAAAGATATAACATAAAGCAGTAACGAGGTGACAACAAATTCATGAGTTCATCATATGTAACGCTAAATATTCTTGTACTGTGTTTTATTAATTAGCATACATAATTACAAATATATTAAGTTGTTTATAATATAAAATTATTAAATAGATCCTCTGATTCTAAATATTATCAATGGCGTATATCTTATTATTAGCTCATTACATTTAGTATTAATTAAAATTGTTAAAGAAGGCAAAGTGTTATTATATTTCTTTAGATTGAAACAATGATAATTTAGACTTAGAAATCTGACATATCGTATTAGTATACTATGTATCATTGTATATTTGTATTGTTTTATTATGCTGATGTCTATCATCATATTACCATCTATTATTACATGTTTATTTGCAATATAAGGCGCTAGGTCGTCAGACCTGAGACGATTAGCGATGACATTTATTTATTTAGGTGAAATTACGTTCCCTTATCATTACAATTAACAAAACTAACATTGGTATAATATCAATTGAAGTATGTTTGAATTTCGTTGAAAGTAATAATAAACAAGATATATGGTATCTAAAGGTGATTGTGAGAATGAAAAGTGAGATTGGTTAATTAAATTATTGTTAAACATATCGGAAATATAATGTTTCCTTGATTGTTAACATAAAATTTATATATTTTAAATTTTATACAATTTCTTTGTCTATTAAATTTTAAATTTGAAAATATTGTGAATTCAAATAATACATGAATTACATCATTATTTTTATCTTTTTATTTTCAGATGGCATATACCAGTTTCTGTAAGAAAGTTTGAATTTGTTATGAATTTGTTATTAATGTTATTAGAATAGATTTGAATTCAGACTTATCAGAAGCTCTACAGCTATTCATTTCATCCCTGGACAACTAAGTACATGATCATACATGTGAAAAAAAGATAAATAATTCAAAATATATATTCATGCTGAAACAATATCATCAATTAATCCAAAATCATCGTCTCACTTATATATATAATTCAATTATTCCATTTTATATTAAGATATAAAATACTTCAAATTTTAATGGACTGGTGATAAACCCTTCCTCCTCAACTCTTCAGCCATTGATATCTTGTGAAAATCTGATGATGAAATGCTTTCATCTATGTTGTTGCCATTATTTATTGTCATATCCATATTAAGTTTTAAGTCACTCTAACTATTTTATGGCGAAATTTAATATTATTTAGTTCCATCCCTTACATCCCTATCGGTTTTCAGAGACTTTATGAAGAAAATACCTGTTACATTTGTGAATGAAAAAAATAAATTCAGATTTAGTTTGACATCAATGATTCTTTTCTAATTTGTTCTTGGACTCTGAAGATAGTTTATCATCTGCTTGATTATATGGGCCTGTTTAGATTAATTCACTTTAGCAATGAAAAAACAAGAAAAGATAGACAATCTGTACTTGAAAAGTTAATGGTATACCAGGTCTCTTTATCCTGACAATTCAATTATACCAAATTTAATGGAAGAAGCAATCACAAAACTAAGTTCCCATTATTATGTACGAGTTAAATTTTATATATTTTTTATTTAATTTTTATTTATAATTTTTTATATAAAAATTACAGTACAATTAATAAGTATATCGAATTAAAAAAAATATGAAAATTGAATAAATGTCATCCAATTGTTTATTTTGTGATGACAATTTTTATAAAGTATATAGTTCAGCTAGAGATATTTGGACTCATATTGAAGATGGTAATCTAAACAATACCATTAGACATAAGAAGTTTACATTAGGTTTCCTTGATTATTATCATTATGGAATTTCAATAATAAAGACTACAATAAATATATAAAATTAGGCTGCCTATATATATGAACCAGTACAACGAATATAAAGCTGCAGATCAGATGCCTACTAGAAGTAGTAGGTGGTTAATTAATATTCGATTTACTGGTCATAAAATTCAATGCAACAATAGTCATTCACAATTAAAATAGTGATTCAAATGATGGGTCATTTGAATGGTCATAAATGGGTATGTACATTATAAGGTTGTATATAGTAAAAATGCTTCTGTAACATATCGTTATTGTGGCGATCATTAAGCTATACTTTCAGTAGTTTTACAACATTCAAACGTGTTGTGATGTCTGCTAAAAGGATATGGGCACTTTGTTTATATTATGTGTTATGATCCTGGCAAAAATACTCACAAGGCTGTTTTATTGTGGCAAGGTGAGATGGGTGAGCCACTTCTTCGACTCCATCTGCTTAGCTTCAAGGATATTAGATGGTGTTCAGCTTTATCAATATTCTTCTGTGTAGATGTTCAAAACATCGGAATGAGACAAAGATATTTTCTATTGGGTAGTTATATTTGCATTTTATTTATATATTTATTCTTTTATGATTACGTATAATCAAAGTCGTTTTATAGTAATCACTTCATTTATATTTTAGATGATTCATCCTCAAATAGAATATTTTCACAAATTGTTGCTAAATATGGACACTGTTTTTCATTTGGCTGCACTGTTAGGTGAATCTGCACTATTTACGGAAAAGTATTTGGGTTAGCTTATTCATTTCTAAGCACTGTACTAATTTATATGCAAAATCAAAGCATGAAAAAATTTTCAGCAGGATTTCTTGGAAAACAAATGTTATCAATTGCTATAGTATTGTGATATTTGCATTATAGTTCACTTAGTTAAGTCGTAAACCATATATCTGTTTTATTGGAAATTTCCTAAGAAATATAACAAAACTTACTAATAAAAATAAGATTATCTGTTAAAATGATGTGAAAATTCTCCAAAAAATATAAAAATAATAATTTCAAAATTTATTAACATTTTGTTTTTAATTTTGAATAAATAATTATTATGTTGTTTCAACTTTATTACATTCCTTGATCATTTATCTTTCAGTGACCCTAAAGTGATTTTTTATGATAATAATTTGATTATTTTAAAATTGTGTAATTATTCAATTCTCCTAAATGATAATCACTTTTAGTAATTGTAATTTCATATTTAATTAAAACTACCTCATATATTTTCCTTATTATTCTATTATATATAGAAAGTGGTAGTGTTTTTATTAATAAGTAAATGATGCTGTATTAATAATATTATAATTTTATTAAAGATAAATTTGTATGATAAAATTATGGCGATGATACTTTTATTGCTACAGCTTTACATTTTAATATAGCAATAATAAAAGAATATGGAATTTTTTCTTGAAAATATTAATAGTAAAATAACAGTATTATCGTATAAAGTCAGGTTATTTTGCTTTCATAAAACTAATTTTCGCTGATTAAATTAAATCTAAATTTGATATACAAATATAGTAAACATCAATTATAAACAAATTGAAGAATTAAGACATAACTTTAAAATGTAAAGAGGTTTGGAGAGGAAGGTAACATAATTACTATTTCTCTTGTGAAACAAACCAAGATTTTTCCAGGACAGATTAAACTCATAAAATAAGGCTTGTTGGTTTCTTAAAATCTATCTTGTGCTTTTATTGGTCATCGTTGTCTTATCTTGTGTTCTTTTGTTAATTGTTTACTTCTTTTCGTATTGATAATTTATTAGTCATGTTAATTTCTATGAGCATTTAGATATTTGTTCTATTTCCAGAAATCTTTGTTTCCTCTACTGTTATATCATGGATTATTCTGTACGACTTTATAATCTTGGTCTACTTGTATCTTACATATTATTAAGGAATTGTTGTAATTCAGCTCTCAGATCGAATTAAAGTTGCTTGCACTACGAGTTTTCTAAAACTTTTATCAGGATCCACCTATGTCATCGGCGCTCTTCTAATATGCATCTTCTCTGGCAGCTTAGTGCATCTCAATATAATAGAACGACCTGCATAATGTATCATAAACTACTAATTAGAAACCCTATACTTTATGTATGTGCCATGAATTACATCTTGAGAATAAATAATATGAATGTAGCCGGAAGTTTCTACTGAATTTAAAATCTAAAAAATTGTACAATTAAAATTTACAAAAAAACATTTTAAACAAAAGCATAAATCATTCTGCTAAGAATCCTGAAAAGCTTACAAGAGCTCAAACAGCTCTTCTATTAAAACTACTTATCCCCAACAAACTCTCCAAGAAATTATTATTATTTGAGTTGCTGTTTTATTTTTATTCTTATTTAATGAAGAATTTTAAAAAGTTAAAACATAGTTTATAGGAGTTTTTCTTTCTCTTTCATGCCTTTTAATTCTCCATGCCTAAGGTTTGATTTTTATTTTCCTAATGGTGATTTTGTATTAAACTTACTTGTGTAATGTTGTTTTTTCAGGGAATGGAATAACTTGATTAAGATTTGTTTGCATTTTTGAAGATGTTTTGGCATTCCCAGGCACAGTCTTCTATATATTTATGCTTTTTAAACTTAGAATCAGTAACTAAACCTTTTTCCTCCTGGGTGCTTGTTTACTTTTTTATTGATGTAAGTCTTTTTATAGTTTCTTTATATTATAGACATAATTTCTTTGATTATTTATTATTTTTTCTTTTAGCAAGGTTTGTCTGCCAATCTCATATTCATTTTTTAATCAAATGGTGTTAAAAAAACATGTTTGCATTTTCCTCGGTGTTTTAGGCTTAATTGTGGTATTTGTTATCTTTTCTTCATTCTGAAATAGAGGATGGTATCTCATGACTAATTGGTCTGTTAGCCTGTTTTATTTCTCAATGTCATCATTTATTGGTTTTTCCTCTTTAATCTGGACTTACAATAAGTCTATGCAATAATGAATTTTATAATGCCAAGTTTCACATCTGTTCCAACATCTCTTTTTGTTATTTCTTTTCTCTAGATATCTCTTTCATGTTTCTCTATTGTGTGATTTTTCATTCCTTCTCATGCTAATACCTAAGTGTGATAAAGTTATAGATTTTATAGTCTTTGTTAGTGAAGATTTAATGTTTTTGCCATGCTCTATGGATTCTGATTACAATAGCCATGGGGATTGACAGTTTAATATATTTGTTTATTATCTTGTCATTGCTCTTTATCATTTGATTAATTTTTATATAAACAATTATATTATTCTTGTATTTGATCATCTGAGCAAGGCCATATCTAGTCATCTAAATCTGTAAAAACTATGATATATCTCACTGTTTCTAAGTATCACTATTATATTAGTATCTTATTTCATCTTATTTGCATCTTCTGTCTAATATTTCTGGGATGACTGGTTTCTTATAACTCATAAAATTGGATTTTTGAGTGAAGGTTTATAAATGTGTGGATTTTCATGCAGATTTCATGATTCTAGTATCATTTTTGTGTTTATTCTCCATCCAAATCAGGAGAAATAATTATATTTATCTCTGAAGTTCATTAGTATTTTTCAACATACCTTGAATATTTTTATTTCAAGTTTCTTCCTGAATTCATAACAAGCTATTTAATTTTGTTGAGACTCTCATCGACTTGATATCTCTTGGTTCAAATCCATTTGGGGGTTTGATCTCAGAAGTGCACAGCTAATTCTTGAATAATTTTTTATCTGCTTTTTTCATATATCATCTGAGAATATCTACCTTTATCATTTGATAACACCATATCTGTATTGTTTTAAATTTTTACGTTAACATGTGTTTTCTACTAGACCTTCTTCTTTATCATTTTCCAGTGAATTTAATTAATGATTTATATTTTATCTTGTTTTTATTAGTTTTACCACTCTTTTTGATTTGCCTAACTTTTTTTGACTTAATTCTTACCTTTATTCTCTTTGTTATTATTAAATTTTTTACTGTAACTTTGGTTTCTTTGACAGCTTTTTGTATTTTCAAATGTATCTGTTCTTATCTTTTTCTTTTGTGTTCTGCAATTTCTAGATAATATGCTCTTCAGTTCTTCTATCTTTGTTACCTAAACTGTGAACCATCTTTTACCCTTTTTCTTTAGACATGTCATCTTTTATATCTTTCATTTCACTAGACATTTTTTCATTGTTCTGATATACTTTCTTTCATATATTTATTATACATTTTTCATTTCTATTTCATTTATCATCTTGTTATTTCTGTTATATTCTTTTAATCTTTTCCAATGCTTTATGTATATATATTCTATTTTACTATTCATCCTTTTAGTTTCATGAAATATATTTTTCTTCTTTAGCTGTGTTTTTACATATCCTTACATCTACGCCAATCTGATAAATTTTCTCCCGATCAAACGTTGCTTTACTTGTTTCTTACTCTTGTAACCAAACTTATATTACTCTGCAGAACTTGATTATTGCCAGGATAAATTTTATTGCTTTTCTTTCATATGATTTGTCATTTACTTTGTTTTTTATTATCATTTTACTTTTTGAAAGTTCCTGCCTAAACTGAAATGAATCTATACATTAAAATCTATTGCAAGTTTGCTTCCATTGCATTTAACAAATCTTTCCTCCTGAATATCACATTTCTAATATCTTCTCTTTAGAATTTGATCTAGACTTTCTGAATTGCTAAGTTGTACTCTTTCGTTTATTCACTCATTTTATTTAACACTTTCTTTTCTTTATTCCACTCATTTTATATGTAATGTGCACATCTATATTTATTAATATTTTAACTTTGCTATTTTATTCAATCTTTTATTTTTTATTTGTTTTATTATTTAAATATTTTTTTTTGTTGCCAAAATATTAGTTCTTATTTTTATCACCAGGTTTCATATATTGAAATCTATAAGTAAAACATTTTATATAACTGGTCAACAGAAATTTTTAAGTTATCAGATGCTTGGCATTTATGAAACTTTACTTGTTTATAGATGTATTAAACTAATAACATGCAATACAATTTCTCTTAACCAGAAAGAGATAACTCATTAATTTGTGGTATATGCTAAGCTATAAAAACATCATGATAAAAAATTAATCAGTAAGGATTTAGCATTTCTATAGGAATTTGTTACTCTCTTTTCTCAGATCTAGCATCTTATGTCGAAGCTTATACTTCTGAATACAAATTCAAATGGTCGAAGCTTTACTATCTGGTGTGACTTTTGGTATTATTTTATATTTCAATTAGTTTAAATGATTATCTATAATATTAATTTTGTAAAATATTTATTATCATTCATAATATTTCAAACATTATACGACACATACACATTCTTGGATAGATAAATCAATATAGAAGAGATTAAATCAACAAAATCTGATGTGACCTTTGGTATTATTTTATGTTTTCAGTTGATTCATGTGCATCTGTAACATAATTTTTGTCAAATGTTATTCTCATTCCATTGTTATTTCAAGTATAAGCCACCTTACGTTCCGGATAGATGATCCAATGTAAGAAAAGTTAAATAAACTTTAGTCTGGTGTGTGCCTTTGGTATTATTTTGCTGTTTCAATTCAATTCCATTATCTATAACATAATTTTTAGTAAAGTGATATTTCTCATTCCGGTGACCATTTCGTACAGACTTTTACACATTCTTGGATGAATGATCAATATAAAGTTAAATCAACTTGGTCCCACGATGCAGCCTTTGGTATTATTTTATATTTCGGTTAATTCATGACCATCTATAACATAATTTTTATAAATATTTATTTCTCATTTTCGTTATTATTTCAAGTATAGATGCACACATACATTCTTGTGGATGATCAATATGAAAGTTAAATCAACTGCTACATTTTAAACTTAAAAAAAATGAAGTTAATAGTATAAATAAGCAAGATTCAAACTTAATAGCTTATATGAAATATTTATCTTTTGATAGCATATTGATAATTGAATCAGCATATAATAAATTATTAACAAACTCATAAATATTAAATTATGTTTACTAAAAAAAAATACCAATTTATATTTAATTTATGGTACTTTATTTGTTATACCTTGAGAATATTCCTTAGTAAAACCAATCACTAATTCATCTTAACACACCGCATTCGTAACTATAGATTTCTGATAACATTAAAATTCATATTAGTTTTCCTTTTAAATGTCCGGAAAAAGTTAATTCTAAAAAAAATGTCATTTTCAAATTATCTCCAGAAATTATTAAAATATATTTCTTGTTCATATTATCACTATAAGCTTTGGTATAATTTAATGGCAAGAAAATAAACTTATCAAAGAAAATTACTGTTTATAATTTTAAAAAGAATATAGTAGTGATATATGCGATTAAAAATGATGACTTATTCATATGTATATAAACCATTATATCTTTTTTATTAATACATATTATATTTCGGATTCATAAGCTCCAATATAAAAATGTGCTATTTAAAAAAAAAGTAATTTTATATTTAATTTTTGATACTTACTGTTTATTATATTTTAAATTCGAAGATTTTAGCTGAAATATATTGAATATGGAAATCTAATATTTATTTTGTGTTATTATACATTTTTTACATAACATTATAGATTTCAGTAATGATTAAAACCCAATATTTTCTCTTTTAAATCTCTACTTCCCGCTTTTTTTTAAGAATTAAATCTTAAGCAGTTATAAATGTCATTTAAAATTATCATGAAAATTATTAAATTGAAAAAAAATATTGATAATAATTTTCATTATTAAAACAATATTTTTAATGCAAAAATTATTAAAAAGACTATAATATAAAATATTTTTTATTAAAATATTTATTATTAATTGCGATGTATTTTATCATAGTTTATACATGGATGATATAATGAAATGTCTCACTTTGTATGGTTTGTCTTCAGGCGATTTGTAAATCTTTTACTGCTAATATTTTAGGAATATTTCATTTCATTTTTTTCCTTGTATGTTTTCAACATTGTTCATTTGCTTAGAAATCTGTTTTTACGGATCAACAACGGTTTTATTTTAAAGATTCAGAGATTCTAAAAGGCTTGGTTTAATTTATAACTAATCTCAGTCTTGAGAAAAAAATTATTAAGTCATCACAGACATCCAGTAGCTACTACTATCTCAGGGTGAACCCGACAATCACTGCAGCTATGCATAAAGGGGTCCTCTAGACTTGCATTTAGGGAATAAACAGATTGTTACATCTATAAATTCATACATTTTTGTATTACTTTAAATTCTCCAGCTTACTAAAATAATGAAGAAAATGGGTAATGAATTTTTATAGCTACTGTATTTGCCTGACTACTACTCTTTCTCTGTTTCCAATATTTCTCATACCAACTTATCAATGCCAGAATATCAAGAATACGATATCTGCTCTTAACTTTTACTGCAATCTAATGTACCTCTAAAAACAGCCTCTAAACCTATACTACTCTTTTGCATACAGGACATGTAAGAAAGCATATCTTCCCTCTCTAAATCTCTTGGTCTATTTATATAACAATTACATTCATGTGATTTATTTACTACAATTTTATTTTATTATTTAATTAAAATATGTATTATCAAAAAATAAAATTTACTTTGAATATTTCTTTCTTTTATTAATTTTATCTATATATAAAATAATTTCTTTTAATGCTAATAAAATATTCATAGCACATCTATTTTTTTACTTTACTAATTTAAATCATTCTATTCAAAATTTTAGTATTTTATAAATAATATCAGTGATATGGAATTATTTCTATCAATAAAATGTTCTATTACTTTTTCTTTTTAAAGCTAGAAAAGCCTTCGTCAGGAGTTTAGTGAAACAACTTCTTGTGATATTTATTTATTTGCAATGTTACAAATATAGGGATTTAAATAGAGGCTTTCAAACACTTCATTATCCATAATAACTCATACTATTGATACATATGCCATTCATACATGCAAACAAATAATCAGCCAATATGTAGTAAGAGTATTGGCTTTACTAGCCTTCACCTTTCAATTTCTTTCCGATGTTATGAATTCCAGACAAGTGCGTGACAAATAAAATATCTTTATATTCTTACTTATACAAATGTGGTATATACATATATAAACATAGAAGATAAAATAAAATGTTTGAAATTAATACTTCTTTTTTTAATTAGTGTGAGAAAGCAAAATGAATCTGTTTTCATGAGATATATGCGTATATAAATATATGCATGTAACTAATGTGTTTTAAAATCTATTGTCAGAAATGAATTGTTTTTAGCTCTTTATTCATTAAATTTCATTAATTAAAAATACTAGTGCGATTGACTCTATAGAACAGACATAATTAAAGATTAAATTTATTGAAGTCAAAATTGTTAAAAGATCGAGTTTGGACTTGCGAAAATTAAATAAAAATAATAATAATATTTTACAATTTTGATTTTCTATATCAAATTAACAAAAAATAGGTTTTAAGCAAAGAAGTGCACAAGAGCAGTCTTGACTAAAAAATCTGGAATTGAACTGACCGCAGATAAGATGAAAGTTTTTTTTTTTTTTTAAAAAAAGAAACCTGTCGACGTTTTAAAAATACATTATTTTGAATATTTGTAGTTTCAAGATTATATAAAAATCTTTATTTTGAATCAAAAGAAAACTGGAAAGTTAAACTTTAATTTGTAATTAGCGGGATGAACTAGTGATTTAATTTATTCAGTAAGTTAAAATCCATTATAATAGAAATAGTGCAAAGAAAATCTGAAACCAATTCAAAATGAACTGTTTTATTTAAAAGCTATTTTTTTATATATATTTAAGCCACATTATAAATAATATTTTATAAAAAAAGGAATCATCACAATGTAGCAGGGGTAAAGAACCACTGTTGCGGAGTACATTAGAAACCATGGGGAAATTATAAAATTCCTTTCACGCTTACGCTTTCCAGTAGAATGCTGGTGTATATAAATTTCTATGGATTTACATACCTTCAGGAGCTATTTGGATGTTTGTTTTGCCTAAAAGCGTTACGAACTGCGCGAATATTACCTTTTAACCACGATTATATTATTGGCTGGATGAGGTAAAAATCAAAACTTTTTTAATTAGCCAATTCACCAAACTGAAGACAAAGTCAATTGTCAAAATATATTCACCTTTTAATATTATATTCACTTTAGTTTCGTTTGTAAAAAGTATATTAATAATTTGTCAGATTATGAAAGTGAACGAAAGTTTTTTCAAAAATAAATTTTGATTTATAATTTGAAAAATATTTGATAGCGGCTGAAATTAAAAGGAACATCAATCGCCAACCAAAAAGATTTGCCGATGTCATGATTTCTTCCCACTTTGCAATAAATAAATAATTCTTGCTAAAATCTTAACTATTTTTCTAAAATAATTTTTTTTAGCACTATTTTATTAAAATAATTTATAATTCGTCAAAAAATACTGTTAAAATGATCTAAAACATTCATTTATCATTTTCAAAATAAAACAAAAAACGATCGTAACTCTTTACTTTTTAGCAGCCATTTTCTTTGTTGTCAAAATTTAACCAGCAAATAAGATCAAAGAGAAGGCAGTGCTTTGGTCTTGTTTGACATATTTGGTCATTTTTATTGATTTTTACTTGTAAAATAATTCAAGAGAGGGCAGCATCTTACAGAACTTTTTTCCTTGTTTAAAACGAGTATAAATTCTCATACGTAGTACAAAAGGTCACCGATTTAGAGGACATCAAATCTCCTCATGTTTACACAAATCGATCAGTTGAAAGACACAGCAATTTTTCCATAGATTTATATTCCCTCAGAGAGATATTTTGGATGTGTTAAAAAAACACCAGCAGCATGAACTCAAAGGAATATTAATACCTTGGCAAACAGGAATGCTAGATATGGAGATTGGATATTTATATTTATAAACTTCTTAACTGTGGAGATATTAAATGCTTGTTTTTACTAAAGATAAATGTTGTTTTATTCACGCGGATTTTCTTTGCTTTCGCCATTTTTTTATTTGGTTTATATATCGTAATTTTTTACTAGTGTTTAAGATTCATTTGCCTATCCGAGTCTTTTGCAGTTTAAGAAGGGAGCAGGGATGGATAGATATCATATGTTGAAATCTTTTAAAAGTGAGTCCGCCACCATTAATATGTATTTTTTTTTAAATGTAAATTTACAGTTTCATCTCAAACATTACTTCATCATTTCATTTTTCAATTCAAGTAAAGGTTTTTATATATTTAATATTGAGGGCAACTTAGAGTTAAACGAACTTCTTTTACTATTTGTTAACAAGTTTTTAATAATATTTAATTTTCAGATTTGTTTATTTTCTGAATGTACAATTAACTCACTGAATAAAGTGTCTTTCTTTGCATCCATTGAGTTAATTTCTACTATTACTTACACATACATAAAGATGGGGAATGTAAGCTATATATACTTAGTAAAAAAAACAGTATAATTATAATATATTTACTTTAACCTAAAAATATTCTAATAATTATTATTAATGGGGTAGTTTTAGAATTGCGAATATTCATTGTGTTTTTTTTGCTTGTTTTGTATATATCTAATTTGTATAATATAATTTTGTATATAATATAATTCAAATTATTTTGTTGTGTTGTATGAGTTATCAAGATGATAGAAAAATCATTCTTGATAATCTAATATTTATTTATTTTATTGATTTGTGTCTGTAAACATTTATTTGATATGTTGTTAATAAATTAAATTGTTTAAATCATTCTGATATTCGTTTGATCATCAATTATCGTCACTGCGCATTGATAGCCATGAGATCTTTGATCATCATCATTTCAATATGAATTTACATCATTAACGTCTGATGATCTTTATCATCATCATTTTTTCATAAATAAATAATTGATTATCATCAGTATTTTTCTATATCTATGCTTATATATGGACATATTTGGTTAATAATTGAAAAACTAAAGTGAAGGGGGGACTAAGAACTTCTCGAGCTCAACTTGCTAAAAATGCGAGGCAGACTGGTCTAGATTACATAAAATACTTGGGGCCAATTATTTGCTGTTATACTTGGTGTTATCTCACTTTGAACTAGCCATTTCATTGCTACATCTTTGTCATCCTACTTGAACAGCCTATGTCTGACAGCAGTGAGATGCTTTTTCTCAGTCTGATGCCATTCTTGATTCAGTAATATCTGATGCACCCACTGTGTACACATCAAACCATGAGATGGGTGATACCTCTTGTTGTTTTTTTGTTAATCTATTTCATTCACCTCAATCCATCTACTTAGCCATATTTTCAGAGCCGCATCTGTTTTTGCGCCGGCATACCTGGCACCATCAACTTTGTTGCTGGGCTTGTTTTTTTTCCCCCTCATGCTTAAGCAATCATCAGTTACTAAGATTATCATCTTCCCATGCATAGAGACTTTCATTGCTCATTTTATATTAAGTTAGTACGTCCTTTCACTTTTTTGTTAGGTTTCAACCTAATTTAACCGCCAAATCCCCTTTCAGTTATCCATTTTTTGAAAATCTGATGATAGAACTCAAATCCCATGCTTATGCTAATATTTTTTGGATTTGCATGTTGATCTGATGTCACTCTGACTCCTCATGTATAAGACAGTCTCTTAATATGAGTAGATAATTGGGGGGGGGGGGGGGTGGAAGTCTAATTGTGTTCATTAGGGAATTTAGTGCCAAACTAAAAATTAATAAAATGATTGTCTCTTATATTCTGAAGATGCTTAAAAATACTTCAGAGTAGTAATTTCATTTGGCCATCTACGTGTAGATTTCTTTCTATTTGAGTCAACTTGTTATTTATATATGCACATAATAATATATATGTTTGTTAACAATGTATATTTTCAATTTTTATAATAGTGCATCTTTTTTCTTAGCTCAATCATCTTACAGCTATCTATCATCCCAGAAGTGCACATCAAGCTCTCTTACTCTAGATTGTGGATCATCCATTTTAGTTAAGCGAAAAATATACATTTTTTTTTTTCTAATTTTTTTTCATATACTTAATTTTTAGACATAATTTAATTTTTTCAATATTTTTCATTTGTATGTAGTCATGTGTATCAGTTATATGGAAGGGAATGGAGGGGGAATTGTGAATGAAAAATTTTAAATCCTTCCATTTACTTGTTTAAAAATATTCAGTAGCACGAATGAATATGTTATTATATATTTTTATATACTTCAAATTATATTCTATTGTTTTCCATTTCCTGAAATATATGTATTATTCATGTAGCAATATAAGCTACTGCTTAAATAGTCCAATTGAATCTAAGCAATCTGTTATCAATGCAACACTCACTCAGATAATAAAATGAAATCCATTTATTATCCTGACCTAAAATCTTTTAAATAAAAGGTAAATAAAAACAATGAATGAAACAAATAAAGATTAGTCATGCTTAAAAATTTTACTTCACTTATCATGCAAAATTAAATTCCGTTTCGGAAGGTAAATTGAAATAAAAACTATTTTTATTACTTTTTAAACAAATATAATATTGTTACCCTTTCAAATATAATAAAAAGTAAATGCATTAACAAATTCAATTCAAATTGTTATATATAAATTATAATATAAAGTTAATGCTTGGGGTATCCAAAAGACATAGTTGCAATTTGTTGTCAAGGTAACATTCAATTAAATAATAAATAGAATCCACTTATTATTCTGATCTACCATCTTTAAACAACCAATGAAAGAAAAGCACTGACTGAAAATTTTGGAGCTTAAATATGCTTAGAAAGATTCAAGTAAACATTAATTTCAGTAGGCAAAATAACTGTTTGAAGATTGATTATCAATCAATTATTTTTTGAATTTCACTCAATACTTTAAATATAATAAACCACTAAAGTGCCACTAGCTGATATCCTTATAGGTTTATTTAAGCAGTAAACTATAGCAATGAGATTTATATGATAAATTCATGTTTATTTAATATGTGAATATCCTTTTCTAGTTATTATTGTGGTAATGATAAGATTGAACAGTTTAGTTGGTTGAAATTCTTGCCACAAAAGAAAATTTCAATGGTTCCTTTTCAATTAGGTAAAACACTGCAAGATGTTGCGCTTCAAAACGTTTGTTAATAAATTTGGAAACACTTTAGTTTTCGTTAGAATTTAAATATCAGTATTTAGCAGATTTAAATATTCATCTGATATTTAAAATTAACATGATTTAAATGAATAATGTATATATTATTTTTGATTTCAAAATTACAATTAATAAAAATATTTTACATTGACTTGCTGACAAAAGTTTGTGCAACATATGAAATCTAAATTTAATAAAAAATGCAATTAGCATAAAAGAAATATGGGGAAAGATATAATCAAGTTGTTTTGATTTTTGTAGTAGAATTATTTACATGTTGCTTATGCTGTCATTCATATTTATTCTAAATTTAGTGATCAATATTTTAGTCGCTAGATTTGAAACTATTTTTAAAAGAGATCCTATTATTAGAAGAATGGCTATATTTTTATTATAAAAAATAATTTAATTTATGATTTATTGAGAAATTTTAAATATGGTGATAAAATATTAGGATCAATTCTTTTGAGTATTTGTCTGGTATTACGAAAAATAATTCGCCTGAGTTATCTAAAGTAAATTCATTGCCTAAAAATAAAAGGATTTTGTAAATAGTTAACAAATAGTTATGAAAACCAATACATTATTATAAATAAATAAATTATAATAATATATTATTATTATTAATTTTATTTATTAAATTAACAGTCAATATATATAAAAACATGTAAAAGTATCACTTCCAAATAAACAGTAGTCTACCTGAGAAAATATTTCTTAAAATATTATATTTCAAAATAGTTAAAAAAAAAAAAGATAAGAATGTGTACACACTTATCATATACAAAAATTACTGCGAATAACTTACAATTCGATACTAACAATAAATTTATAGATTTAGAACCTACAATTATAAAAATTTATTATTTTTTTTATTAATTTTAATAATATAATAAACTTCAAAGTTTTAAAATATTTTTTTCAAAATATAAAATAATACGTGGTCAATATCAATTGAATAAATAATAACAAAAAATAAATTGTTTGACACCACTAAAATCAATTGTTCCATGATTATTTTTCAAATTAAAATTCCGGTAATACATTGTAAATTTTTACTAAGTGGGGAATATTAATATATATCAATTATTACTTTATAATTTATAAAGTTTAATAAATAGATAATACATATGCATCATCATAATTATTATACAGAATTAAATCTAAGTCTACAAGTGGGTGTACAGTATAATTTTGTACATAATGAAACTAAATTATAAGGCACAATGCAAATATAATACAAATATATGTAGTCATGAAAGTATTTTAAACAGTTAATTAATAAAATACTAAAACGGTAATTAATTCTGTTTATTCTAAGAATTTAAATAAAGTAACATGTGACTTGCCAAAGACAACAAAACCAATAAAAACATCCAAGTAACAATTATGATTACGCAAAAATGATATTAGCCACAGGTACATTTATTGGAATGAACTTTATAATTGCCTATAAATACTACATTAATTGAATTTGAAAAATATTTATAGGAAAATAGAAAGTACTTCATGTTTTATTGTTTATTGACAGTTAAACAGTTTAGCATAAGACAGTTACTAATTGGTACCTGATTCTTACTAATTAACTGTTCAAAAAATATTAGCATGAAACAACATCTATTGTTAGAACAATATCATCATCAAAACAAAAATCATTAAATCCAAAAAATAAAACAAAATATCATGCATATATCTTTAAAATAATATAGGCTAAGTTGAGACCACTGTGGATCTCCATGACTAACCAATTTTAAAATCTTTAATAGCATCATGTACTGTATTTTAACAAGTCTGTTTACGTCTTAAATAACTTGTTTCAGTGAGCAAACTGACTTTCAAAAAAGAGCATCAATGTACGGGTTGTGAATGATGAACAGATTTGAATGCTTTAGATAAATTCAAAGAAATATTTTCTGTCTTGAAAGATCATTATCCGGGGGGGCTAAATTGAATTCCCGATAGAAAGAACACTTAAAGTACTCTTTCAAACAACAAACCCCAAACTGATGTGCAGCAGCTAACATTTCTATGCATATTCAAGAATAACATTATCATATCTTTAATTATTATTCCTTGCCAACTTGGTTATTCCAGATTCCATTGAAATAGGCCTCCAATTGCTCATAAAATTCACGTTCACCCTTTTTAAAATGTCCATTAGTAACACAAACTTTCAAACACACAGAAAATATACCAAAGGATAAAGAAAGATTAAATATATAAATGAGAACTATCAAAAAATAAACTTACTACCTTAAGAATTTTTTGAAGTTAATCCTTATCTAAACCGCAGTATATTTTTTTTAAACAATCAATTGAGTATGATAATCTGGTACGTGTCATTCTAAAGCAAAAGAAATGGGGGTCAGAAACAAACAGTAATAGGCTCATGGCGTATATTGTAACAGTCAGAATCGTCTATCTCGCTAACACACTGCAGAATTCAAACCCCACACACGAAACTGAACACTCTAGGAGGGGTTGCCTTCTAGATATACTAAGTTCGAATCTAAAGTCCAAATTTCACAGCGCCACCTACATGATAACGCATCTGATGCTACTACTAGTATAACCTTTTACCGGTGCCTGGTGGTCAGGGAGAAACAAAAAGACTCTATACTAAGATAAGTTTGGGTTGCTAATTAACGTCTATGGATGTACAAAAGAAATGTAGAAAATAGATATATAGACCGAGACAGTGATAGGAATCAATAAAATAAAAGATCAAAATTAGTTTTAAATGATTTCAAAATTTATTTATATAGAATATATATATATAACACCACTGTCTGCTTATATGAGACAGGGACGCATATTAAATAATTGTTGGCATGACATTCCAATAAATTACAAAAAGGTTTTAAAGCAAAATTATATATTCTATCCCTCGGGCTAATAGCATTACGATAATGTGCTTAAAGAGATGGGAACATGTGCGAGGTGCTTTGAGTAATTATACAAGTTTAATAAAATATTTGAAAATTAAGTGTTATAAAATATTTATTGATTTCGAGAATAGCATGGACAAAAGCTTACTAAGCAATAAAGTGGGGATGTGATCAAGACATTTATTTGATAATAATAATTAAAGCAGATGGGAGGTCAGTATTGCTAATAATGAATTTATTAAAGTTGGAGGGTGTGACACATTTAAGTCACGGATGCTTTGTAAAAATAAATATATAAATAAAACAATATTGAATATTTGGAATGACTATGGAGGGCAGCTCACCGCTAACCCATAGGAAAGTGTTGTCATGAACAGCCGAAACTTAGCGACTGGGTGACGACTGCGTTTAATTCCCAGGTGTGACATTTGTGGACACACTCTGCCTGGAAACCGCAGGAAGCGAAGAGAACGGACTTGGCCATGTAAAAATCCTTGGAAAAGCAAAACAAAGCGGTCTCAACAACCAATTCATTTACCAGCAATACTAGACTAGTGTATATAAAACATACTAAATGGGTTTTACTTGGATTAAGAGAAATGCCCAATCAAATTCCCAGAAATTCATTTAAAAGGGTCTGCACATTCTCGACGTCAATGATGAACTTTGTAATTAAAGTAGAACACAGTATTTAAAAATAGGAAAATGCATGCTTGCGGGTTTGAAAAGAAAGCATAGGTTTATTTACGCAATCATGCATTTGGGGACACATTTAAATCATTGACCTCACACATACTCTCATATTAGGTTAAAATCAATAACATGTAGATTTTAAACTATGTGATTATTATATATATTAAAGAAGATTAGAATCGCCCTCGAACGAGTGATTTGCAAGATAATAAAATTGGGAATTATTATAAATTTAAAATATGCCTTAATAGCGGCGTCTTACTTTCAACAAAGGGAATAATTCACTCGGTCAAAGACGATTCTGACACATTATCATAATAAAATAAAAGAAAGCTTAATAAATCGAAAATATTAACCCAAGGATAGAGAGCAAAACTGTTGATTATATTTGAACACGTTAAAGAAGTACATAATAAAGTTATGTGAAAACAAAGAAAAACAATTTAAAATAGCTATAGCATGTTAGTTAGGAATCACAAGAGCTCTTGGGTTAATTTGGGGTTACCTCTGGAGAAGCATTTGCAGGTAGATTGATGGTCGGCAGGTTTTATAATTCAGCAGCAAAATCTGGAATTGTTCATATTTTTGGCAGCAGCAGCAGTTCCGGGGTTCCTTACGTGATAGCTTCCGATGGTCTAGAGCAGCAGCCAGCCATTCCTGAGGGAAATAGCCTCCGCCAGCTCTACTCAGTCATGTCACGGTTAGCAATAGGTGTGGTAAACATGGTAAATTAATTTGGAGATGAAAACTCGGCTTCAAATATAAGTTCGCAGGCACGTAGCTAAAATCTCAGGAAAATATATTTTGAAGAATATTTTACTAGAATATCACTCGAATCATTTCATTAGCAACACCAGAATAATTTTGGTTAGAAACATTTCATCAGCAAAAACTAGAATAATTTTGGTTAGAAACATTTCATCAGCAAATGACCAGAATGGAGAACAAAAGAAAACCCTTCCTTTTTATAGTGGAAATAAACAATAGAACTGCCCTGGAGCATTACAAAAATATATCGGACTTATCAGCTGTAATTAAACCCATCCGAATGTCTAAAGGAATTTAACAAAATTTTAATTAATTTCTATTGTTAATTTCCTTGTCGACATTCGAATTACAAACTAGATTTAATTAAAAATTACTTTTACTAATTAAAGAAAACCTTAAGTGGACATCTGCTGTATTTTTAGATAAGCTTCTATAACATTAAATAATTAAACTATTGTCCCTCATTTATTTTAACAGAAATATTTGGAATGACTTTTATTAAATTAAAAGAAAATTATTTTACTTTTAAATCTCAATATTTGAATCTATTTACTAAACGAATATGAATTTTATTTTAAATCAAAAATATATTACGACTGTAATATATTTTTGTAAATAGATTCAAACAAAATAACTTTAATTAACAATTTATAATTTTGATATGTTTTAAAATGCATATCATAGTGTGTGCGCAATTATGACCTATATAACCTACTTTTAAATAAATCTAAATTATGTGAACATATACATAATCCATAATATTTTATTTATTTGGGCATGAGTTATACTTATATATAATACGAGCATTGTACTCGTGGTTTAAAATTAGGCGGGATTTTCGGTATATAAGCATATTGCAGACACACTATGATAGATTGGGGTTCAAACTAAGGTATGAGGGTAGGAAATAGGTGAGAAAAGGTGAAACGAAGATCTGCAAAGCAGACCTTACTGTTTCAATATATA
>JAQFVV010011447.1:0-21299 GCA_028023455.1 Epiperipatus broadwayi | reverse complement strand
GTTGAAACTCTCTGCGGGAGGCTATGCTGGGGAGGGGGCTGAATGGGTTAGGCTTGCATTCCATAAACAATCTTTCCTTATACAAAGAACATATAACATCCTGGTTAGGCTATTAAATTCCCAGTTGGTCATCGAATACCCCATTCCAATGGAGGTTGACCTGACTGATAGGCTCCCATCTGAATGTAAGGTCTGGTTTCGACAACAGGACACCCTAGTCTAAGGAGCATTAAACTTTCAACACCCTGTTTTGGCTCCAAACTCACTTAATGGGACACCTACCAGCTGATGTTTAACTCTAAAACCAAAACTCCCAGCTGCCATTTCCCAGGTTCATCAAATGGATTAAGATCTTCAGGTTTGAGCCCAAATACATGGACTTTCTGGATCAAGATTAACCTTGAGGCCTTACTCACTTTCCTATGCTATCATGACCACAATATCAATCCCTTTGTGCCCAATGTGTGGGAAACAGGAAGAGACAACTGATCACTTTTTATTTCAATGTGATTCCTGAATTCAGAACTACAAAACTATGCACCGATAAAAATGACCGTGCCAGACCTAGCAGTCTGTGTGATGATCCAGACTGCATCAAGAAGGGTCTATTCTGACTCTGTCTAGCTACTTTATAAATTTCAGAATATGGACCATCAGGTATAAAGTGGCGAAATTCATCATATAAGAGCAAGAGGGGATCAGATAAGAAGAGTTTAGTCTGCCTTCCAATGTCTGACCAAACTTGGGGGCAGCTGAAAATATAGCGAACTATGATCAACTGAACATTACTGCCTAAACGGATCTATGCAATTACTGTTTTTATCATATAAATTATCCAATCTATTTAGCCAATTGTTTAGCTATTGTGGCAGATTTATTGAATGTTTGTATGCAGCCCAAACTGATACTCAATTTCTTTAACTACTGTAACCAATTAATGTAACTAAGTAACTCATTTCCTCATTGGGTAAACTTCTGTTTGAAACGCCCACAAAAGACTTAATCTTGGCTGTGTAATTCCCATTTGTATATTTTTTTGTTTTTTTTTAAACTATCTGTCTAAACAATGGAACACCATATCAAGTTCCTTATTGTATTTCATATTTATGCCCCAATCTCTCTTTTAAATCATTATAGCCAAATATTGTGGTTTTTGTGACTTGCTTGATATCCCAATCATTAGGCTGATTGTATAAAATTTGTTTGTATACTTCTCTTTGTATATTCTACAAATTGTTATTAATGTTATCACAAAACAATGGGACAACAAATATAAATTCCCAACAGTTTTCAAATTTTATTGTATCCCCTGTATTGTACTTTTTCTATGAATAAAGTTTGTTTTGGAATAATAATAAAGTTAGAGACTTTTGCTTTTAAAAGTTCTAAATCAGATCAAAAATGTATTATGTAAGGAATAAGTATATGCCGTTACATTTTCTTCAAATAAGTAAATATATATATATATAAAATCACCCTCGAGTAGAAATATAAGTATAAAGGGGGGGGGGGTAATAATTTGATTTGAATTAATATATATAATGCACAGATGGCAAACTAATTGTATAATTTAAAGTTAAAATCTAAAAACAAGATTATTTTTAATATAAAAGAATTTTTTTAAAAAATGCTATTAATTAGTTATTTTTATTCTTAGAATGGAAATGATTTTCAATTTTGAGGTAATTGCAAACAGGCTCTTGGGCATATAGTCAGATAGGAGATAAATTAAAAAAATACTAATGATAAGAGTTTACAGGGATAAAAAAAAAAAAAACTTTGAAGGGAGAAGAGATTTTTGGATTGCTCTTGCTGATTGTGTATTATTAAGTATATTTATAAGTGCATTGCGGATCTCCAAAATGTAGGGGTCAGCAATAATTTGTTTCCGATATTTGCAGCCCCTTAGGCAGTCTACAGAGTCGAGGATGGTTCCCGGAAAATAGCCAGCAACGGACTTCTCTCCATCTAGAAGAATAGGAAATTGAAAGAACTTTGAATTCTACCATGCATCAAGATTACAAGATGGACTTTACCTATAGCATTACAGAAAGTATAAACTTTTTCTTTTAAATGAAGTATGAACATTAATCATACAATGCAAACTTTTTCCAGTATTTTAAGTGTCACTTAACTTTTAAAAAGAAATCTCTTATCTAACTAAATTTTAAATTATTTATATATTTTCTTTTTTTTTTAAAATATACTTAATATCATTTCCATTCTCGTAATTTCTTTTGAATTAATTATTTAAAGTGAGCGTGATTCGTAAGATTGTTAGTTTAAAGTGAGTTAATTGTGGGCTAATTGTTTCGTAGTTGGATCGGTGCTAGTAGATAGATGTAGGGATGTTTTATGTCAATGTAACTAAATATGTGATGGACATTAGATACTCGTTCCCTTGTGCACGTTAGCATACAGGGCATAATATCCACCTGAACGTATAATTAAAGGAGTAGTCATTATGTTGTCAATGGTTGTAGATGTATTTCATACACCATTGATTTTCTTACCCTCTGACTGGGACAATAAGAAAATATGAAGAATACAGCTATGTCATTTACAGAGCTTCTCTTATAATTTTGTTCTTATATCATGGGGAAGATGCTCATTCATTTTCACATGATTCGTTATTTTCTAATGATATCATGCTACAGATGTAAAATTCCTGTTAGCATGATTTTGTTATGCTAATAATCTCATTTTGCATTGGTCACATCGGTATATCAGTAAGCTAGCATTGGTTTAAATGCGAGATTTTTGGCCTAAGATTAAAAGGGACTGGGTTGGTTATTGCGTAATCTATGTAGCATGTTCACACTTAATAAAATATTAAAATTGTATTTAAATCTATTAAACACTTTCATCTGTGCATATAATCCAAATCAAATATGTTAGTTGATTTAATTTTCAGAATCTTTTAATGCATGTGTGCGTTATAATAAAATGTTTTGTTGAATTAATTTTGGCAGTAACTTATTTTATATATTTTATTAATATTTAAAAGTAAGCATTAGAAATTTGAATATACAGTATGATATTTAAGCTCACCTTCTCCCTGAGCTAGCGTCGTACTTTGGTTGGATAAAAGCTAACCTCTCCCTGTGGCGTATCTGCCTACTGTATAAATTTTCCAGTTCAAATGGCCTGGTGGCGCCTTGGTGAGGCAGATTAGGTTAGGGAAGTTCATTGACCGTTATAGTATGTACTTAGTTTTTGCTGAATAACTTAGTAATGTGTGTTTTTAATGCAAAATCTTGTTTAAATAAGTCTACATATGCTCATTTTGTGACTAATTTTTTTTTTTTGTTTCCTTTCCTGGGAAATTAAGGCATTATATTCAGTATTTGCCATGTTTCTATCCAAAAATTAAAATTTAAGGCTTTTTTTTTCCATTAAATAATAGATGTGAACAAAAGGTTTTTATGGGACACCTAAAATTTCTATAAGACTGCAAAGATTCAATTTTTAGTGGTTAAGTAGGCAAAAAATCATTTTGTTTGCAATTTCAGCCACATCTTTTTTTTTTATTACTAGTTTCTTTCTTCCTCTAGTTAGCACAGGAATGAGCTAAAAATATTTTTTTCTTGATTCTTTAGAATCCTGGCTAATCCAATGGCATTATATTTTCATCAATTCCATTAGATATAAAAAATTCCAAACTTCTATTCTTTTATTTTAATCAAAACCCTGGAGAATAATTCATACGCATACAATATCAATAGCATTCTTGTTTAAAAAAGTAAAATTTAAATTATCAAATTATACTTATTTAAAACCTATTTATTAAATCATATTTGCCGATATTAAAATATTATTTACATATACTAATATATTTAATATATGGATTTGTTATGAATGCCCACTTCCTCTAAACGTAACAACTGCCTCATCTATTATCTTAGCCTTACAAACCACTTACATTATGTCTCAAATGGTACCATGAAATATTTTATTTCATATCTCCCCGTTTAATATGCAAAAAAATCCTCTAATCACTTCTTTGCTTATCTATACATTTTCATTTATTTTTTAAACAATTCTATTACTTGTGTCTATAAATTCTCATATCACTTCTTTTCTTACAAGGTTTGGGAATTCTGCTATTGTAGGATCTTTTAATGCCATTTTTATTTTCTCCATATTGCATTGTAATCTTAAATGGTGCATTGTAAAGAATGACAATTTTCTGGTTCATTTCCAATATGAAGTGGATGTGGCTTCTTTTCCACTGCATCTTTTCTTCTTTTCATTTCTTGTTGTCTTTCCGCGTGTTCTTTGGCACTTTTTCTTTCTATTAATCTCTTCAGTGATAATTGTTAACTTAGTTTTAATCAATGATGACTCATGCAGTCTATAATGAAATTGGTTTTTTCTGTTGCTGAAAGTAAATTAGATATTTGAACCTTTTCTTTAACATCTGTTACATGTGCACTTTCCTGGATGCAATGACATCAAGACACCTAGTTCTTTGTGTCACTAAAGTAAATTTGTTCTTTCCCTACAGATAAACACACCATTATGATAATCTACTAGACAATAGTTATGGAACATGAAATTGGAACCCTAAAATAACTGGAATTAATGAAGGCATGATGAGAAAAACATATTATTGTATCACTTGTGTCCCAATTTGCAAATTCAGACTTACTTAGAATCTACTTTAATTTCCATTTGCAAGGGTAATGTGAATCTTCTTTAAAGACAATACTTGGGAAAATTTGCATCAGTATATTTTATACTGTGAAAAACCTCATTCGAATATTAATAGTTGATTTCCCATGTTAATCAGAGACTGGGTTTGAAAACCTCATGGTTCCAGTGAGTATTCTTGTTTATAATAATTTGATGTATCCAGATCATCTTCAAAAACTGCATTACCAATACCATATATAATAGTGTCCCCATCAAATATAGTATTTCCTACCAGATTGTAGGGATTGCCACCAGGTCAAACATTTAATGAAGTTCCATCTAGTTTTCCCATAATGGTAAATTAGTGTGTTTTGCATCCCCTGTACTAAATTGATTATTCTCTCTATACAATTCCTTAAAGAAAGTGTATTCAGGTTCCTCCTACATACCACCTTCTTGTTCTATTACATTTGACTATTTTGACCTCTGAAATGTGAACCTCTCATGTGTCCAATACTTCCATTGCTCCATCGCTTTTTCTCAAGATATAAATTCTAGCAATGTCACCTGGTTGATAATCTAGTTTCTTTTGTCTGCTTTTCATTCCAGGTAGGTGCTTGTACTGCTTACACAGCAAATTTCAGTGGGTCTGTTTGTTTAGTATTCTCAGCTGGCTCCATGTATAAATTTTCTGTATCTATAGAAAACTTATGACTCTTCCTAAAATCCTTTAAGATACACTCAAACGAAAATTTCATTTCTTTGTTTGTATTATTTTTTCTTTGGACAATGAAAAGCTATGTTACCTCATTTCAACACCTGTCACTCTAGTTGTTTTAGGATATTCTGGTGTACCACCTTCTTGTTTTGCTTCACTCAAAAATCACACAAAATAGCAACCTATCTCTCAAATGCCTGTGGTTTGGCCTGAGAGATTTTCCATGGATATTTATTCACATTTACTTGACAGGTACTTGCAATATTGGCAACTATCTCCCTTTCATTCAATTGATGAAAATAAAAGAGATCTTTCCAAACTATCAAGATGACTAAAGGATTTTCTCTATATCACTTTTGAATGCTTTAACAGTAACAATACTAATGTTATATAAGTCTCCTTTGTAATACTACCCTTATCTTTTGAATATTCTGCATTATATATCATTAGATCATCATCTTCACCAATCTTCTTTGCCACATGTGTATTAAGATGCATAAATCCAATACTTGATTCATAAGAGGTTGGTGTACATTACTTCTGTTCATAGAACACATCCTTCTAACTTTTCCATTAAAGTTTCTTATTTGACACATACAAACAAATATTCAAGGTCTAACTCAGGCCTTGATCTAACTTCATCAAGAAGGCCTAATCAATAATCAGGCAACTACCAGTAATGTTGGCTGTACATCTAATTAAATCTATAAGCTAACAAAATTAAAATAACTGAAATGATGGGATATGATTAAATAGCTTTACTAAACTAAAAGGAAATTTATTTCATTTTGTTATCAGTGATATTGCCTTTATATATTATCTCATACTTATTAAACTCCTTGTATTGATTATTTCAAGTAGTAGAGGCATGGATAATTGTATATAATTCCTATACCTACAACACATGTCCTAAGCACATATATGAATAATGTAATATTTATTCTTATACCCATACCCAATGTTGTACATGTATGAATGACTTACTATTTATTCCTATATAAGACTATTTACTTTAAGCAGTGGCTGCAGAAAGGAGTTTGCTATTAACTGAAAGGAGACCCTTTGATTCCTCTTGGAGGCCTTAAAGGAACTGAGCAGGGCAAATTCCTAATGTCCCTCCTTACGTTCTTGTCGTTGCAGCTGTTATTAATATGTGATTATTCATATAGTATACAAACATGGATGGGCTGCTCACCAACACGCATTAGCCAGCGTGGTGAGTTTATTGGCACTTTTACCTCTGAGTTTAAGATCAAGAAACACCATGGTCTTTCTTCTCAGTTCTCAGTAATTAGGGAGATTGAATATTAGTACCATTGAGTAAATGTTTTTCCAAACTTATACTGCTCTTGCAATTATGACAGACAAAAAATAAAGCATGGCCCTTATTCCCAAGAAGCTGTAAGGTCACCAGCCAAGGCAGCGGTTGGTGGCCGAAAGGCAGAGGGTGCACTAAGAATCCTGATTGCGGACCCAGATTGCCATTTGATAGACGACTTTCATTTAGGTACTTACAACTGTAAATCCCCTTCAAGTGAAGGCGTGCATGAGTTTGAAGAAAGAACTGTCTTATATTAAATGGCAATCTGGGTCGCAATCCTTCTTAACGCCTCGGCCACCAGCTGCTAGCGTATTGGTGACCTTGCAACTAGCGAGAATAAGGAAAGCGCAAATGCTTTTATTTTTTGTCTGTCACTATTATATATATGTATTGGAAAAATGACTATCATTGCACAAACATTCATTCGCCTTATCAGGCACTGAAGAAGACCGCAATGATCTTAAACTCAGAGATAAAAAATATCCTCACCATAACATATTTGGTAACATATACTATATGAATAATCACATATTAATAACAGCTGCAACCAAAGAACATGAAGAGTGGACATTAGGAAATTTGCTAATTTAAAAGGCCTCAAGGAATCAAAGTGTATATTTCGGTTAATAATACAAACTCTTTCTTGTATATATATATAAAAATAAAAATGAGTCTTATATAGAATAAATAGTAAGTCATTCATATGTGCATATTTCTATATATAAGAATAAATATTACATTGATGTTAAAATAGGAAATTATATACAATTATCCATGCTTTCAATAAGCGAAATAATCCAATACAAGGAGTTTAATAAATATGAGATAATAGGAGCAATATAATATGATAAATAAAATGAAATAAATTCCTTTTGTAGTAAAGCTATTTATCCTTATCCCATCATTTCAATTATTTTAATTTTGTTAACTATAAATTAATTAACACAATAACATTACTAATAATTATGATTAGGCCTTCTGATAAGAAAGAAAGATCAAGAACTCTGAGAATTGGAACCTTGAATATTTGTTTGTATAATGTCAAATAAGCTTTAATAGGAAAGTTGAAGAATTAATGTTCTATGGGACAAGTAATATACACCAACCTCTTATGAGTAAGTATTAGTTATGCATCTTATACACATGTAACAAAGAAAAGAGTGAATGAAGATGATGATCTGTATAATAGTGAAGATCCAAAATGAGTAATATTACAGGAAGATATGGCACATTAATATGTTACTGATGATATTCAAAAGTGATATAGAGAAATCCTTAGGTCATGATATGAAAGATCTCTTTTATTTCATCAATTGAATGAAAGGGAGAATTGTATTGCAAGCAATCGTACACAATGTAATAAAATTCATGGAAAATCTTATATACAAAACCGCAAGCATTTGGGAGATAGAGTTGCTATTTTGTGTGATTTTGGAGTGAAGCAAAACAGTGGTACATAATTTTTAAAACAACTAGGTGACAGGTGTTGAAATCGAATAATAACTTTCATTAAAAATAGCAAACAATAAAACAATGCCAGAGAGTCATTCAAAAGGACTTTAACAAGTTGTCATAAGTTTCTATAGATACAGAAAATTTATACATGGAAGTATTTGAAATCTGTGAACCACTGAAATTTTGCTAATGTGTAAGCGTACAAGCTTTACCTGGAATGAAAAGCAGACAAAGAAAACTAGATATCAATTTTAGGTGACATTGCTAAATTTATATCTTGAAAAAAGCGCAATAATTTAATGGAAAATGAGTGGGTTTACTGTATGAGAGGATTCACATTTCAGGTCAAATAGTCAAAATGTAATAGAACAGAAGGTGTGTATAGGGTGAACCTGAATACACTTTCTTTAAGGAATTGTATAGAGAAGAATAATCAATTTGAAACATGCAGAAGTTAACAAAGTTCATAACTAACTAATCATTATGAGAAAATTTGATGGAACTTCATTAAATGTTTGACCTAGTAACAATCTAATCTGATAAAATACTATATTTGTCGTTTTATATGGTATTAGTAATGCAGTTTTGAAGATGATCTGGATACATCCAAATTATTATAAACAAGAATAGAACTATGAATTTTTCAAGCAGTCTGATAACATGGAAATCAACTATTCCTCTAATGAGTTTTCACAGTATAAAATAATACTGATACAATTTTCAAGTATTGTCTTTTAAGAAAATTCACATTACCTTAAAATGAAATTAAAATTAGATTCTAAAGTCTCAATTTGCAAATTGGGACACAAGTGATACAATATGTTTTCTCATCATATTCGATGAATTCCAGGAGTTATTTTAGGTTCCAATTTCATGTTCCATAACTATTGTCTGAATAGATATCATAATGATGTGTTTATCTGTAGAGAAAGAATAAATTACTTTAATTGGTACAAAAAACTTTAAAATTAATCTCTTGATGTCAGTTGCATCAGAAAATATCACGTAACAGATGTTAAAAAGGTTCAAATAATTTTTCAGCTAACCAAAAAATTAATTCGATATGGAAACTGAAGTCATCATTGATTAAAACAAGTTAACAATTATCACTGAAGAAATTAGAAAGAAAAAGTGATAATAAAGAAGCTACGTGAAAACTTTGGCAAAAAGAAAATGAAAGAAAAGATGCAGTGGAAAACCTGTCCACTTCATATTGGAAATGAACCGAAAATTGTCGTTCTTTACAATGCGTATTTAAGATTTTAATGCAATATGGAAAGAAAATAAAAATGGCGTCGTCTACAACTACAAACCTTGTAGAAAAATTGATATGAATTTAAATAGACTAGGTATTCAAAATAGTAGTGTATAGATAAACGAAAAAGTGATTGAGGATTTTTTTGCATATTAAACGAGGAGATATGAAATAAAGTATTTCGTAGTACCGGTAAACATAATGTAAGTGGTTTGTAGGTAAATTATTGGTCAGACGGTCAATTCGCGATTAGGAAGTGAACAGGTATAACAATCCATATCATTAAGCATATATTAAGTATCATAAATAATATTTTTATCGGCAAATAAAGTTTCAAATCGATTTTAAATAAGTATAATTTATTAATTTAGATTTACTTTTTTTAAATTAGAATAATGATGATTCTCCAGGGTTTGGAACAAAAATAGGAATAAGTTTAGATTTTATATCTAATGGGATTATTGAAAATATAATGCCATTGGATTAAGCCGGGATTCTAAAGAATCAGAAAAAATATTTTAATGTTCCACAGAAGAAAACCAGTAATAAAAAAAGATATGTTTAAATTGCAATAAAATTTTTTGCTACTTAACCACTAAAAAGTGAATTTTTACGTCTTAAAAACAGGTGTCTATAAAACCTTTTGTTCACATCTATTATTTAATGGAAAAAAAATACTAAATTTTAATTTTAGATAAAGCCCATGGCAAATACTGAATATAATATATTTTAATTTCCCAGGAAAGAAAACAAAAAAAAAAACTAGTCACTAAAACAAGCATATGTAGACTTATTTAAACAAAAATGCTGCATTAAACATTATATAAATTATTCAGCAAAAATAAGAATACTATATATAGCGGTCAATGAGTCTCCCTAACTAACTAATCTCTCGCAAAAATATTACGAAACCATTTAAAACTTGGAAAATTTATACTATTAATAAATCTATACTTGAAAAAACAAAAACACTATCTTTTCAAAAACTTTCCGCAAAATTAATATCAGGAAGAGGTATTTAAATATCCCATATATATCTATTAATTTCTAATGCTGCACAAATATTAATAAAATATATAAAATTAAAGTTACTATAAAATTAATTCAACAAAACATTTATTATAACTTTGCGCACATGCATTAAAGATTCTGAAAAATTAAATCAACTAAATATATTTGATTTAGATTATATGCACAGATAAGTGTTTAATAGATTTAAAATACAATTTTAATATTTTATTAAGTGTGAACATGCTACATAGATACGCATAATAATAACCCAATCCCTTTTAATCTTTAGATTTAAAATCTTGCATTTAAATAATGCTAATGACAATATGCGATGTGACCAATGCAAAATAGTTATTAACATAAACTAAAATCATGCTAACGGGAAATCCCCCATCTGTAACGGGCGTGATATCATTAAGGAAAATAGCGAATCGTGGTGAAAATGAATGGGGCATCTTTCCCATGATATAAAGAACAAATTATGGAGAAACTCTAATAATCCCCCCCCCCTAGCGTGCCCCGCCCGGAGGAGGAGTAAGGAAAATCAATGGTGTATGAAACCTACATCTACAACCATTGACGGGTAACATAATGACCCCACCCTGCCCCCGGTCATGCCCGTTCCGGATTACCCCCGCGCCCCCGGCGACCCGGGGCGGTGTACCGGCGGTCCCCCCGCGTGACATAAACGTAATCTATCTATCCCCCCCTTTACCCGAGTCGAACGATTGGCCCGTAATTAACTCCTTTTTAAAACTAATAATCTTAAATTAATCCGCGGCTTCATTTAAATAGTTGATCTAAGGAACAATTCCCGGGAATAAATAATCTTTAATTATATTTAAGAAAAGAAAATATATAAAATAATTTGGGAACCCGGATTAGATAAATTTCTTTAAAGTTAGGGGGTGACACTTAAAATACTGGAAAAGTTATGTTATTTTTTCATTTAAAGAAAAGTTTAGTACTTTTTCAATGCTATAAGGTAAAGTCCCTCTTTATATATTTTTTTGATGCCCATGGTAAATTCAAAGTTCTTTTCAATTTCCTATTTAATTTAGCGGTTTAGGTGGAAAGTCGTTATTTAATATTTTCGGGTTCCCCCGGGCCCGCTCGCTTAGCCCCCGGATATTGCGGGGAACCGGGGGGTGACCCCCCCCCCCCGGAGTCCACCCTGTCTACCCCATAAATAATTAGGAATAATACCCCAATCCCGTAGGATTAATCCCAAAATTCTCTAACCCCTTCAAAGTTTTTTTAATCCCTATAAACCTCTTATCATTAATATTTTTTTAATTATCTCTATCTGACCTATATGTTTAAGATTTTGCCCTGTTTGTAATTACCTCAAAAGTGAAAATCATTTCATTCTAAGAAAAAAAATAACTAATTAATAGCGTATTTTAAAATTCTTTTTATATTAAAAAATAATCTTGTTTTTAGATTTTAATCTTAAAATTATACAGTCTGGGGTTTACATTCTTGTTACATTAGGTATATTAATTCAAATCAAATTATTACCCATACTTATATAGTTTATATATTCATCAGAGGGTGATTTTATATATATACATATATTTACTTCTATTTGAAAGAAAAATAATGACATATACTTATTCTGTTACAATCCATTTTTTGATCGATTTAGAACTTTTAAAAAGCAAAGTCTCTAACTTTATTATTATTCAAAAATAACTTTATTCATAGAAAAAGTACAATACAGGATGGCCAATAAAAATTTGAAAACTGTTGGAAATTTATATTTAATGTCCCATTGTTTTGTGATAAACATTGATAAGCAATTCTGGGAACCATACAAGAGAAGCATACAAACAAATTCCCTTATACAATCAGCCTAATGATTGGGATATCAAGCAAGTGCACAAAAACCACAACTTTCAATCCATAATGATTTAAGAGAGATTAGTATAAATATGAAAAATAATGAAGGAACTTGATATGGTGTTCCATTGTTTAGACAAGATAGTTTAAAAAAATGGAAAAAAGAAAGCAAATGGAATTACATAGCCAAGATTAAGTCTTTGTGGAGCGTTTCAAACTAGTTTACCCAATGAGAAATGAGTGTACAAAGTTATATTATTGGGTTACAGAACCCAGGTAAAGTATCACGTTTGGGCTACACTACAAACATTCAATAAATCTACCACAATAGCAAAACAATAAGCTAAATAGATTGAGATAATTTATATGATAAAACAGTAATTCATAGATCCGTGTAGGCAATGTTCAGTTGATCATAGTCCGCTATATTTTTCAGCTGCCTTTGAAGTTTGGTCAGACATTGAAGGAAGACTTAAGTCTCTTGGTCTGATCCCTTGCCTATACGGATGACTTTAAAAAGCCAAACTTTTTATACCTGATGGTCCATATTCGAAATTTATAAAGTAGCTAGATACGAGCTGAAAAGATCCTTATATTTACGCAGTGTCAATCATTGTCACGAACCAGGTCTGTCTCACCGCCAGTCTTACCCCCTGTGTCAGTCTTGCAGACTGACTAGAATCACATTGAAAAAAAAAGAGATCAGTACTACTTCTACAACTGTTTCCCATACATTGGGCACAAAGGATTTAAATTGTGGCTCGGTAATAGTATAGGAAAAGTAGTAAGGTTTCAAGGTTAATCTTGATCCAGAAAGTCCCTATCTATTTAAGCTCAAACCTGAAGATCTTAATCTATTTGATGAACCTGGAAATGGCAGTACAGAGTTTTGATTTTAAAGTTAAAACATCAGCTAGTAGGGTGTCCCATTAAGAATGAGTTTGGAGCTAAACAGGGTAAAAAGTTTAATGCTCCTTAGGACTAGGTAACTTAAGTCTGCTCTAGAAACCATGACCTTTACACTAGATGGAATTTTATCAGTCATTATCAACCTCCATTGGAATGAGATATTCGATGACTAATAGGAATTTAATACGCCTAACTTCAGGATGATATATGTTCTTTGTATATGAAAGATTGTTTATGAGAATGTAAGCCCTAACCTGATTCAGCCCTCTCCTGGTGTGCCTCCTGCAGAGAGTTTCAACTCTTTAATTAAGATGTCGGTGTGGAAAAGCAGGCCAGATAGTCATGCAATTCTTGGCATAACTACATAGAATTTATTAACGTAACTGCTCAACAAGGATAGGAGATTTTTGACAAGGAGATGACTACGATCTCAGTCTTGGAGAAGTAAGATATCCATGTTTCTCTCACAACTGAGGAGGAGGCCAGTGGTCAAAAAATTTTGCGGGGCTTCTTTAAATCTGCTCGTGCACTTTCTGTTCCTGTCAATATTCTCCCGTGTCAGATGCCTAACGTTACTCCCGAAACGCACCTCGTACACTGGGCTAAAGAGACTCTTCAGAGACTACTGTTTTGAGAGTTTATCACTAGAGAAGGCTACCATTTCATCCATGTAGAAAATATAGTCATGACTTCTGCGAACAGAAAGGAGTAGCCAAGAAGAGGATGGCATTGCAGGAGTGGAATCGCAAGGGCCTACATCCTGGAACATGTCAGCCATCCGGCAAACCATATACACATTCACACCTAGTAGAGATGTTCTCTAAGTTAGAGGTATGCTGCAGGTAATACCGAGCTTTCTTCCAGTTTACTAAGTGAAGTTTGTCAATTCGACGGCAATCAGAGATCCTGACAAGCCGCCAGGTACACCGATTGGCTGGATTTTCTTCCATTGTGTATGTGGGTCAACAAAGAGGTGAAAATTGGCTGACAGCAGGTCGTAAGTTTCGTGGACCCTATTTCTTAGCAAACTGATAAGAGTGAGGGGCTATCAAGGAGTGTTAGTCTTAAGATATCCTCTTTATGAGACCCTCAATTGCCTTAATCAACAAGTGAACTCCATGGAAATCGGTCCGGAGTTCCAATCCTCGCTGAACTTCCCTCTCTGATGAGGAGCACCATGTCGATGGGGCAAATCCCCAGAGATTTCCTGCATGGTCATCAGTCAAAAAATCAATCATTTTAGGATGACGTGGAGGACAACAAGGACCCCAGGAACTTTTATTTTTTAAAAATCCACTTCTTTATACCATATATGTCAACTCTGAAAAACTTGTATTTATTATTAATACCATTTATAAAAATATTGATTACTAAAGTAAAGTGTATTATATAGATTGCAAATTTAATAGCCCCTTTGCGAGTCTCTGTATAGAATTATACCATTATAAATCTTAATTCATTTGTTGTAAATTCTAATAATTGATAATGTTAGAGTTTGGTAAAAGGAGGTACCGTTAATTGCAGTCCGAGTTATACGAATAGTTTTTTATAAAAATACGCGAAGTGAGACAAAATTTTATATTCTAAAAATAGATCAAACTTATTTGAGTGAATTTTTTAAATTGCTTAAATTAAAATAAATAGTCTCATAAGAAAATAACATAGTTAAATCGTCTCATACTAACAGGTGTGGAGGAATAAATATTAAATTATTTATAAACTTTGTGCTTGCAGAGGTTTATATATGCATATAGAGAATTATATATAGTTAATCATTGTCAATATTTGAATGAAGTAATCAATACAAGGTGTTTAGTAAGTGTGAGATAATAAAGGCAATAACAGTATTGATAAAATAAAATGACATGATTAACTCTTAGTTTAATAAACTGGTTAATCAAACTCCCATCATTAAGGATTATTTTAATTTTAGTTAACTTATAGATTTAAGTAGGCATACAGTTAACATTATTACTTGTCTCGTCGATTAGGCTTCCCGATGTGAGATCAGAGGCTCTGAACCAATAATGTGACTATTTATGCTTATATGTATAAGATAAGACAGTAAGAATTTATTAAAGTGGAACATAATTTAAGGGATCTTGTGAGTTCTATAATGTCATTGTTTAGGTTTAGTAGCTTAATTGTTAATGAATTGGATATATGAGTTTCAGATTAATCTAATAATGTGGTACGTATCAAACTTCCCTATACGAATTTAAAGTACCTGCATATGTAGACAATAAGAGAGTATATTATAGACTATCACAAGTATTTACATTTCTTCAAAGTTATTTTAATAAAGTTAATTTTTGGCTAATCATTTTAGTTTAATTAAAAAATGAAAGATTATGTAAATAGATTTATATTTCAATCTTTCTTAAGCTACTTATACTTTAATTATTTTTTTATGCATTTGGTTGAAAATATAATTTTCACAATATTCAATTACATAGTAATAATATATATATAGGTAATATAATATTAAAGTAGTAAAAGTGATAAAATATAATCATTATAAAAATATAGGAATTTGAACACAGACTTTTAAACACCCTTCAACTATCCACACTATCTCATATGCTGATACACCATGACGTCAGCCCTCATCAGTTGGTCCAGAAGATAGTGTGGATAGTTGAAGAATGCTTGAAAGTCTGTGTTCAAGTCCCCTATATTTTTATGATAATGATTATATTTTATCATTTTTACTACTTTTAATATTACATTCAAATATCAGCCTTTCAAGCTAATTGAGCACGCGCCTTTTGAGAGTGTTAAATAAGAGGATCCTTATTCCTGCATAAATTACTATATCTTGGATTGAAGAGGAAAGCATTCATTTGTTTAACACTCTCAAGGCGTGCCTCAATTAGCTTGAAAGTCTTATATTTGAATGTAAGATAATTGTAAACAGCGGCGCTAGATAAAATAATTGCTTATTTACTTAATATTGTATTGTTATTATTATTATTAGCATCATCATCCTTCTCCTTCTTCTTCCTCCTCTTTACTGATGAGTAGCCATAGGCTAAACTAATCTGGGGATATTGGATGAGTAGGCCTATAGTTAGAGATTTTGTGCACAAGTCTTCTGGCATCCATTAATTACTCTGGCTTGTACTGAGTGGCACTACTGTATGGGTAGTTTTGCTTGTTTTAATAACAGTTATGAGCAAGCATGTGAATAATATAAGTGCTAATTAGGAAATTTTAATAGAAATAATAAGCAATTACCCTTCACTTTGGTATAGGAATTAATAAGTTTGTGTGTAGCGGAATAATTTATTCTAACATATTACATGCCTTTTGTAGACTATTAACAAGATTTTTTTTAACTTATATACATTAATGTCTATAATTTAAGTATCCATTAATTAACTCATACATTTTATATTGCTGACAATCTTTACTTTAAGGTATTGAAACATAAATATAGCTTTAACTTTGCCCTGTCCATTTTTTGAGGAAACTTCATTATTCTTTCCTCAGATAGTTTTTTCAATTCACTTGCTTTCCTCTACCAATTAACTCAGATCATTTTTTTTACTAATTGTGCTAATTATTATAGTTTAATATTAATTTGTGTAAAAATACAAATTTTCTAAAATGCTCAATTAATGAGTAAATATTAACAAAATACTGTGGATACGAAAATTTCATTAATAAACTTTTTTACTATATAATACATATGCACATCATTTTGAATGAATATTTAGCTCTAAAAATGTTTTAATTTACGATATTTGAAAGATATAGTCGAAAAATCTTCTCTGAGAAAAAGAACTGGTACATTGGTTTTATGTAAAATAATTGCACTTCATTATTTTAACTACAAAATAGTGGCTAATATGCAAATTAGAATATAAAAAAAGCCTACAAATTATTACATAAAAAAGTTTCACCCACAACGCATCAGCATATTATTAATTAATTGCTAATAATGAATGAATAGCACCTAAATAAGAGTATCTCTTGTTGCCTTTAGAAAGACGATTTTGCCTAAAAGAGGATTATGATGATCTTTTCTTCCTACCTCTGCATGTTTACCTTTGTTAACACATTCCATGTGATCTGTACTATTATTTACATGTGCTGTTGAATAGGTGATAACCTTTACTCAAGTATAAATATCAAGAATTACTATATCATAACTTGAATTCATTAATGAAAACCTGATATAATATTTGGTACTGATGTACTCTGGCATCTATAGTATATTTTATGTTTAATTGAATCTTTAAACACTGCTTTGATACCATGAAATAATATTGTGATACTAATCAATAAATTTAAGGTGCTTTTGATTTGGAAAATGGATTACTCGTATTTTTACTACTATGTAAATTATAGGAAATTCAATCTGTAACGAAAATCTCATTGCTTTTTACTGAAAGTTTTCTTGTTTCAAAATTTTAGTATTGTCTTTTCCTTTCTTATTTGGTTTTGAGAAAAAAGAGGAATGTGAGTGAAGAGAGAACAAAATATAGCCAGTCGTAAATTTTCAATGTGTAGGACCTAATATTGAGCTATAAATTAATTTACAAAATTTAAACTATCTTATTTATTCCTTTTATTTGATAAGTTTTTTTTGGAATTTTTATTCTTATTTGTCTCATCAAAACTTAAATTTTTTATTTGGTTTTGAAAAAGTCAGAGGGAAAAAATGCTTTAATTGTAAGTAATGTTGATATTAATGAAATAATAATACTAAAAGTCAAAAAAGTCATCTACAAAGTTTTTATTTTTCATTAAAAAAAAATGAGGGATTTCTTATTCAATACAAATACAATAACATAAAGAAAATTGTCCAAATAAAAATGAACTGTATTTTTCTTTTTTCCATTGTAATTATAGACGATAAAGTTTATTTTTAAATTAATTTCTTAAAATATATATAATAATATGCTAAAATGTTTCAATTTTATCATCTTGAATTTTTTAATTATTTGCCAATCTCTATTTTATTTATGGATAAAGAAGGCTGAATCTAATTTATCAACCAGTTTTCTCACTATTATTCACGACAGCACAAGACAGTATTATAAAAAAATTCGAATATAAAATGGATTGTAGATGTATGAGTAAACCAATATTCAATGCATAAACTGCAATTTTTATTTCATTATTTATATTGTCAAATAATAAAAACATTATGACAATCTTTATAGGTGTGCATTTTGGATTAGCAATTACTTTGAAGACTTATGCAACATTCTTTTTTTTTTTATTTAAATGCTACCAATCCAATGGAATTGATATTAAAGTTCACAATAGTAAAGTTACAAAAGACATTCTGAAGAAAAGTTGCATATATAAATAAATATTTAAATAATTACTGACTATTTTAAGTGGGAAATTAATTAAAACATTGTTTACTATAATTTTCATTTCTATTATATTGCAACATTACGAAAAAATCTAAGCAATCCCTGCAGGATCAAATAATTAAGAGGAAAGTTGACCATTTTCATTGTTGTTAAAATGTATTTTTCCATCATGTGACAGTAAATCAAAGTGAATATCAATATCCCTACTTGGAGAAAAATTAAATACAACCTTAATATGCTTTTGATAATTATAGCCATTGTCAAAGACAATTATTGAATTCAAAAACGCAAACCTAGAAATATAAAATTATATATTTAAGTGGATATGTTCTGAAATGTCTTCATCACTGAATCATTTATGGAAAAGTGCTTTAATGATTTTATATTTTTTTATCATTATTTCAATACAAACTAAATCTTTTCAGAATTAAAAAGATGTCTAAATATCTGTTATATTCTAAAAATACTAATGACACTATAGGGATTTATTTTAATTTTATTCACTATCATCATTTTCACATATCAAATCCTATGTAAGATGAAGGTCTTTCCAAATTTAATCCAGTTTCTTCAATTCATAACTTCTTCACATTATACTAGTAAACTTTCTTATTTCATTCATCTATCTCATATGTAGTCACCAACTGTCCATTTATTATCAACTATATTTTTTAGTATTATATCCAATGCTTGAATGTGAATTATCTGCATTTGATATCTTCCATTAAGTTGAATCAGTAATCTTGCTACTTCTTGCGATATATTATCGATCTTTTGTTATTTTTCTACTTTTTATTTAGAAATTCCATTTCTATTTTTAATATTTATTTATTTTTAAAAAAGCACAAGACCCTTTTTTAAATCGATTGTCTATTCAGTTTCTAATTTTACAAAGTCCAATAATGTCTCATTTAATATTACACAGTTTTTTAGTGCATTTGTAAATACCTAAATAAAAGGTTATCATTAAATTTTAATTCAGGTTCATAATCAGGGGGATTCTTAGCACTTGACATCTTTTGATTGCTAACCACTTGCATTGACTGATGAATTTACAACTTCATACTCCACAAGAGTTACAATTTATTTTTCTCTCTCAAGTTTATAGATATCTACAAAAATATGTCACACATTCATCCTAATTTCAAGACAACCAATATTACAGTTCTGAGACAAAAGAATATGCAATTTTTTCTTTTAACCCAGAGGTAAAACGCTAATAAAATCACTAATTGGCTTATGCACATTGATATTCAGGTTACACATGTTTATTTATTTAACAATCGATAATTATAATTGCAACACAGAAATATATAAAATGAATATTATTAGTTTGCCCTGATCCAATTTTTTTAATCCCAGTTACCAACAGACCTCACTATTTATATATTTGATTTAAATTAAGAAATTATTGATTTATTTCTATTTATCAGCTTTGTAACTATTATATATTGTATTTCTAGTACTGTATTTATAAAGAAGACAATAGCATCAAATAAATAAATCCTGTTGATTGGAAGTATTTTTCATATTTAAAGATACTCTGAATATACAATAATTCGATATAATTTTCATATTGTCAAATTTTTTTATCTTTATTATTAATTTTGGGATTAGCTTATTCAAATATAATATTGGCATATAACATATTAATTATAATTGGTTTATTTAGGTATAAACTTGGGTTAGAGCATTGTTCCAATTACTTAATATGGCATTTAAAAATATTTTGACTGTAAAATGTTTACATTAAATTTTCAACCACTCTCTTTGTAGTGTAGGTAAGGGTTTGTTAAGAGATTCTAAATATTAATTTTGGTATTTGAATTTATTATATATATTCATAATTATATAAAACATATATAAATATTTTTTTTTTTTTACATCCCTACTAATATTTCTTGGGATTCTACCTATGTTACTCTACATTTTGAATTATTTGTTGTTCTCTCTATAATCTCATAGTTTTTGATTCATGAAAGATGGCATGTAAAATAGATATTATTTCTTCAGATATATGAAATCAGGTTTTCTATAACAAACTAATTGCTTCCAAAAGGCTCTTTAAGCTTTTATTTTTGAAATATGCTCAGCTTAGATTTTTTTTTTTTTATTGTATACATTTTTATCACAGTAATTTTTTTCTAATAGTCCAATGTATACAAACAAAAACTATATGTAAACATTGCATACTTATTAATAAATAAATATGTGTATATACTGTACCGGATCGATCCGCAGATTACCTTATTTACACTGTATTTGTTTTGGCTGGTTTCAAACTTCTTCATAATACATTTATAATCTTATTTAATTATAAATGTTATATGAACGAACCGGCACGTTCGAGCAAAATGAGAAATATTGATAGCTTTAACTATCAACAATACCCACGATCAGATTGTGGCCCACCTCGGCTGCTAGATTCAAACCCCTACTATCCAAACACTTTATTTGTTTTGGAGTAAACCCCGGGCGCCAGCTAGTCTAAGACTAATGTATTCGGACAGTAGGCTCATAATCCAGCGCTCGAAACAATCCCTAAAACTAACCCAGTCTAATTTTAATTAATAATAAAATATAGTTTAATTAGTGGTGATAGAATTGATAAAAGATTGGTAAAAGAATTGGTAAAAAGAATTGACTGACAAAATAAGGCTTAAATTTAAAGACAATTTATTAACATTAATTGTCCTAAATATAAAATACTTTTATAAATTTTTACTAAATAATATTGGTATTTTTAATCACGCATATATTTGATTCACACACTATAATATCTCTTATGAGAAGCATAAATAATATTTAGCGTTTATAAATCAT